>JARSSU010018121.1:0-26608 GCA_029619165.1 Eurosta solidaginis | reverse complement strand
TAATATTGCCTAGGCGATGTCAATCGTTTGTGGATAAAAGTTGACAATTATATGATGGGTTTATGCACACTCATACTTTTTAAATGTTGGAAACTGCGATGTGTGGTCAGAAGATTGGGCTTATGGTCGTAGTCTCGGAACGGACATTCATCTAGCTGAATGTGTTGTAGATGAGGCTTTAACTGGTATACTCGAATGGATATTCATGCCAATTCGATAGAAAATGATGTAGTCACATTCCTTTATTGTGATGGAAGTTAACCTGTGCTCAGAAAAAGGTAGTCCCCATCCTTTGATACTTGTGCTGAAATTGTGGAATTGTATCATATATTTGATTGCATTGTGCCAAAGGGTGAGAACATGATGCAGCGGTCAGGGAACTAAGAGCTGTGTCGCTGGGCTGCTGATCTCGCAATTTATCCATGTGTTTGACCCTGTGAGGTTGAGGCAGGTGCTCACGATAAGCATATGTATGTATATGTTGGTACAGTTGTAATTGCTATTTTCGGAAAGCGTGATTGTGAACAGCGTTTAGGACCATATTACTATTCTATCACTGTCCCAGTTACGGACCTAAGGGCTGGCCTAAGGAGATTCTTTCCCAAATGGTGCTGTTCTTCGAAAAGTGCTGCATCTATCACAATTTATACTTCCTTATATTAAGACATTACTATATTAAGAAAATTCATTCTTAGGAAGTAATTTTTTGATTTGTTGATATTTAAGTACATAATTTCCAGAAAAAACAAGAACCTGAAATTTATCGCATTGTCTATGAAAATTCAGAACACATTTAGGATAGATAAACTCTTCTACATAGACATGGATCGATATATTTACAAAATGTATTCAGAGGATGGGCGATCGATTTTTAGAACTGATTACGTGTGATTCGGGACGATGGGGATTCGCTCGCACGTAACACCAAAAAAGAAATGTAAAAGAGAAGGAACTAGTTAGTGACTTATTGAAAAACAACACTTTCACTAATCTAATTAACAACAAACTTTCTTTATTCAATAATTCAAAGTAAATGGAAAAATTAAATTACGAAGTATTTCGGAAATTACTTTAATTTAATGGTTTGGAATTCGCACTTGAAACAATGAATGCTTACCTTCGGTGTGGTTGCTGGAGCTCACTTGCTGATGTTCAAAAGAAAAGTGAAAGTGAAAAAAAAGGAAAGAGTCCATGGCACCCGCCGATTGCTAACTTTCGTCGAGTTTTCCCCTACTCAATTAGTTCTCGGCTGTGCAAGGACAGTTACCGGTAATGGTTAAGTATACGGGCCGTATTAGGGTGAACTAAAAGTTATTTTAAAAAGATTTAGGCTGGTGGCCTAAACATGCCGGCCCCCTTGCGGCGAGCAAGCTGAGAACAAACAACCAGTCCGAATTGACATCTAAGATAATACATGTAGCGATATATTGGGTGTACAGAATATGAAATAAAGTAGGATTCGTACGTTGTTCTCTATCGCCTTGTGGTGATGGCTCCCATTTCTCGATAAATACTGTGGATGAGAGAAAAATGGTTAATACATAAATACGTGGTTCCATTTAGTTCAATGCACCTTATTAGATTAAAATGTGGATGTGGAGCTATCTGTAGATATGTTGTAGATATAAAAATATTCTGCGATTGGCTTACTGTTGGTAGGCCCCCGAGATGACCAGGCCAAATATGGTGGCCTGAGCTAGTAGCCCGTTAGTCGTGGACGGTGGCGTGCCGCTGATCATAAGACTGGCATAAACATCAGCGCCGAGTGTAAGTCGCACTGGTGCGGCGCGGTAAAAATCGGGGTCTGCCAACCGCATAAACTGGAAAGGCGTTGCGATTGTGGAGTCTACGCTAGCGATCGGGTTGAGACGGTTATGGCGTGTTATTACTATAGCTTGGGTGATTACCCTCCCTGCTACCCCATACTTCCCGCGCAATATGAGTGTACATCTCGTTGGTGACGTGGAATTCATGCGCTCCAGATGGAGTTCGTTCGCCAGATTGGCATCAATCACTGTGTTTGGGGAGCAGGGATCGATGAGTGCGCGTACCAGATGCAGGCGTCCTCCGGACTCGATGCGAACAACTGCCGTGGGTGCGATCGCGATAAACGATCTTATTATCGATGGTGTGGCTGGGGTTGCTATAACTCGGCCGGTCCTAAAGCGTTTGGGCACTTCTTTTCGTCGGACAAGTGCTCGCCCACGGTCTTCTTCTCGGGATTCATACGGGACCGTTCTACCCGATGTGCGCCGCGATGAGCGGAAAGGACGCGTTTCCGCGTCACCACGTCTCACATGAGTAGAACGGGGGGGTGGTCGGAAAGGACGTGTTTCAGAGCCACCGACGTGTGATTTCTGCTTGCTCCCAGTTGGTCGTACAGCTTCGGTTTCTAATTGCCGTTGTTGTTCGTGCCGTAATAGCGGTCGGAAAGGACGTGTTTCAGAGCCGCTCTGTTGTCTACGAAGGGTAGCTAATGCCGCCAATCTTGCTTCTTCTTCTTCTTCGGCATCCTGATCATCCATTTGTTGCGCCCAAGACTTGGTTCTTTCGGTGAGGGCCAGGGATAAGGCCCCGTCTGAGCTTTCTCCGTCATCGAGAAGGTCGCTTGTAGTTTGCCTCCATTCCTTGGTTTTGTCCAGGTGAAGGGTAGTATGATGATGCTCGTTGCATCGATAGCACTTGTCCTTACTTGTGCATACCTCGTGACTGTGGAAAGGGGACAAACAGTTGATGCAGTAGTTATGTTTGCGAACCGCCTGCCACCTTTCTTCAGCGGACATCCTGCGGTATTGTGCGCAGAATCGTACGCCGTGATTTGCGGCGCAAAGGCGGCATGGTACGGAGAAATTTCTGGAACGCTCCTCTGTCTTGACGCGAGTTGCCGTGAAACGAGTCATTCTAAAAACATAATCGAGCGTTATTACATTGATTTCGTCTACATGGATGGCTAGTGGGTTTTTGTATGAGGATGTTTTTAATATTTGCTATTATTATTATAAAGAAGGGCAAAGGGAAAAACCGCTAAACTGATTTTAGCACCCATCATCCCATGTAGATGGTGCTTTGGTATTTTACCTTACATATTTCAGCGTTTGGTCGACCGATGTCGCTGAGCTGGCGCTACATAATTTGTGGTGTGTTTTAATTTTACCACAAGGGTCCTGCCACCACATGGAACATAATTTGTGGTGTATTTTAATTTTACCCCAAGTGGCATGCCACCACACCCCACGAATTCGCAACTTGACTGTTGTAAGTGTATAAAAAAAACTTGCGCAGTTGCGTTTTCACCATTTAAAATTATTTTTCGACGTGTATTGTCTATAATTGCCGTCTTCCACTAAGTTTCACCGCTTCGGCTCCCGCTCAATTCTCACGGGAATGCACTGGATCATGGAGAGACTTGAGAGGCAGATGTCATGAAATTTTCGCACACGCGAAATGTGATAGGCAGATGTCGCTGCGGTTTTTCATATAACACATACGGCGAAAGGCTAAGCAGCAACATCTATTTTTGAAAGGTAGGTTTATTAAACGCAGCGTTGCCAAAGAAGTAATTAACAAATTATCTGACGCACCAATTGAACCAAACTTCTGGTCTGGATTTATCTGGCGCAAATCGTTATTAGCGCTCGAAGGACCATGATTACGTGTGATTCGGACGATGGGGATCGCTCGCACGTAACACCAAAAAAGAAATGTAAAAGAGAAAGGAACTAGTTAGTGACTTATTGAAAAACAACACTTTCACTAATCTAATTAACAACAACTTTCTTTATTCAATAATTCAAAGTAAATGGAAAAATTAAATTACGAAGTATTTCGGAAATCTACTTTAATTTAATGGTTGGAATTCGACACTTGAAACAATGAATGCTTACCTTCGGTGTGGTTGCTGGAGCTCACATTGCTGATGTTCATAAGAGAAAAGTGAAAGTGTCCTCATTGTCCTTCAAATTTAAGACCTCACTCATTCTTCAAAACAACAAGACAATGCACAAAACACAAAAAGAAATATCGAACAGGATTTGATATTTTAAGATGGGTTTTTGAACCTTTTACCGGGAGCTAGAGATTTAAATTCAGAACACTGCTCAGAGATTTTAAATTCAGAACACGGCTCAGAGACAGAACATACGGCAATAAGAAGAACAAAAAAGTTCCGCTAAAGGCAGCGGGGATCGATATATGAAGTAAAATCGTATAAAACAGGGGCACTTTTACGCAAAATATTTAAGAGACTTCCCATTGAGCTTTACACCCCATAGACGCCGGTAAAAATGCATTAAAATGGGGAAAAGGTCCGATAAAGGGAGCGAAATTGCAAACGTCGGAATGCTCCCAATGACAATTGTGTTGCAAGACGTACTCAGGGTAAAAACTCCGCAAAGTGCCATATATGTAGATCGATATATTTTAAAAACTTGAAAGTGGGAAATGTTGCTTTTGAGTTCTTCTTTCTTCCTGCTTTTGAGTGAACTGCCTATATGTAGCAAAAAAACAAGGGCGATAGATGGCACAAGTATCGAACTCAGGGATCCTTTTAAACTTCCTATTGATCTTTAATTCAGACGTAACATCATACTAGTGTCTTCGCTTAGTATTATCGTAAGCTGCGTTTTGATACTTTTAAAGTTATTCTTCTCCAAGATTTGGTGGTTCGTCAAAATCTGATTGATAATATGCGTTTTAAGCGGGGATTACCCTTGTTGCTTTATATGTATGATAACATTTATTTGAAGCAATTTTTAATTTTATAATTTATTTAATGATTTGGGAAACATTTAAACAACGTGACATCAGGACGGACAAGGCGACAGCTGTTCGATTATACATTGTAAATCTGTTCAAAGCATTTTCACCCGGGAGTGGGCTTTGAACCCGCACTCCTACGACGGTTTAAGTGTTACAAACGCATTCAGCCACGTCATGCCTTACCTCATACCAGTTGCCTTCTTTTCCATATTTTCTTTATTCACAGTCCATACTTCGTATGGCATCATGTGGTAAAATTATACGTTGGTAAGGCGGTTTCAACGAAACTTGATACTATTGCTTTTTGTGCTATTTATAGAACTACTAGCGGAACCCTGGTGTGCTTCGCTACACCAATAGAAATATTGGAAAAGAATAAAATATCATAGAATTTTTTAATCTTTATTTCAGTTCTTAATCCAAATATTTGGATACACTACATTTTTCGTTTTTCCATCTGGGATATGAATAAACAAACAACTTGGAATGCCTACTCTGGAACAGGCAACGTGTAGCTATCCATGTGAAAAGCACGGTTCCTCCAAATTCAATCCGCATACTCGAAACGTTTGTCCTGGCGCCTTGTTGACTGACATAGCAAATGACAAGCGCACTGGAAATTGCAAACGCTTGAATTCAAATGGCATGTCTGTTGGCGTCAGTGGGATTCGCGGTGTAAGCACAATTTCACATTTCACTTTGCCGGTCAGTATTATTGATTCCATTAAATTCGTCATCAACTTTTTTGCATTCAGTCCTGTTCCATTACACAATTTTGGTGCATTTAAATTCCGTAATAAAATAACTGATGAGCCGACCTTTAAATTTAAACAATGCGGTGGCATACCAAAAGTTGTAGCAATTCCAGAAGAAGCGAGTGCTAAAGCAATTTTCTGTTGCGATCGAATAGTTGCTAAAATCAATGAAATCACAAATGTTTTCCGGTGCCGCCAGGTGCATCCAAAAATATAATCCACCAGTGTCATCAGAAACAGCTTGCATGATTTTGTCATATATCCTTTTGCTGATTGTTCAGGGGTACCAGGGTCCACGTTTTGGCCTATATCCGAGACCCTAGTCACCCAGGGGTATGAAAATTACCCTCTAATTACCCTATAAACATTTCTAGGGGTACCCGTGTCCACGTTTTGGCCTATTACTGGAAGCCCTCTGCGTCGATCATGAATTTTCTTTGCTATAAACCTCACGGAGCGCAACGAATGCAAAACCGTGGAAATCGGTTCGCGCGTTCTGGAGTTATAGCGTCAGGAAAGAAAACCTGCAAATAAGCCCCATCTATTGGTATGAAACGTAGCCGTAGCTTGGTGTGATATATCTCATGAACCGCTCAACAAAATTCAATCAAACTTCACAGAACCCATCTACGTGATAGCCCAAATATACCGTTGAAATTTGGTTGAATTTGGTTGAGCCGTTCTCAAGTTATAAAGTAACACCAAAAACGTGCACTTATTTTTATATATATAGACAACGAATTAACCAATGTTGTCTATTTGTATGAGTTTTAATCGGGGATTACCCTTATTGCTTTAAATGTATGAAAACATTTATTTGAAGCAATTTTTAATTATATAGTTTATTTAATGATTTAAACAACGTGACATCAGAACGGATAAGGTGACAGCTGTTTCGATTATACCTTGCAAATCTCTTTAAAGCCTTTTCTCCCGGGAGTGAGATTTGAAGCCGAACTCCTACGATGATTGAAGTGTTGCAAACGCATTCAGCCACATCATGCCTAAGCTGTTGTAAACCTTATCCCAATTGCCTTTTTTTGCATATTTTTCTTCATTCACAGTCCATACTTCGTATGGCATCATGTGATAAAGTTATGCGTTGTAAGGCGGTTTCAACGAAACTTGGTGTTATTGCTTTTTGTTCTATTTATAGAACTACAACGAGTTAACCAATGTTGTCTATTTGTATGAGTTTTAAGTTTTACCCTTATTTCTTTAAATCAAGGGCTATTCAAAACTGTAAGTGCACCTGTATTAGTGAGAGCGACGACTAACTCAATTAACGACGACAAAGCGAATCATATGCGTGTGAACTGAGAGGGCACAATTGTGCTATGAAATGAATAGCCCTGCTTTAAATTCATGAACATATTTATTTGATTTTATAATTTATTTAATGATTTGGGAAAAATGTAAACAACGTTACATCAGGACGGACAAGGCACGGACATTCAACCATCATAGGAGTGCGGGTTCAAATCCCACTCCCGGGAGAAAAGGCTTTGAAGAGATTTACAAGGTATAATTGAAACAGCTGTCGCCTTGTCCGCCCTGATGTCACGTTGTTTAAATTTTTCCCAAATCATTAAATAGATTGATAATAGTTTACTTGGTCTGAAGCCGTTGATAGGGATAATTTAAAGTAAGTTTATTTTTCAGGACTCATGGAAACATAGGTAGTTTTTTTTTCGTGAGCAGCTAAGGCAAATCAATTTTGGATTGCTGTGCGCGCTGCTGTTGCTACAAGATAATACTCCCAGTCAAAAGTTGGAATGCGCAGTGTGCGCACATCCAGAATACTGGCATCATACCTGCCGTCAATAACGAAGTGTTTGATTTGGTTTCGTGGTCTTCGATCAGGAGACATCCAATAAGCTTGGTAAACGTTCAGTCGTGACTGATAGTACTTGACAGCGTAGTCCACTACAAAATCACATCCGTAGCTGTGAATAATGCTTCTTCGCTCCAGGCTAATTCCATAGATAACGAAAGTCCTTATTTTTCTTCAGACCTTTCTCGTTCAACGTGTTTCTGTTCGGTGGTAATACCAACGTAGTTAGCTGTTGCAAGAGAGATTGAAATAAAATAAGCGGGGGACGAGAAACAAGAACAGCACTAAAAATTGAGAGAAAAATGATTTCTGCTACCTGGCTGAAGTGGTCTGGTGGTAGAGTGCTCGCCTAGCCGACCGAAAATTCTGGGGTAAGAGCAAAATCAAATTAGTTGAGAAAAGGTTTTTTTTAGCGAGGTCACCCCTTGACAATGTCTTGGCAAGCACTCCGAATGTATTTTTGGCAGGAAAAGCTTTTTAGAAACACATAATCTGCCTTGCAGACATCACTCGAAGTCGACATAAAACATGTTTGTCCCTTACCAACAATTTTAGGGAAAACATTTGAAAGGAACACGACGAAGGAAGGGACCCAGGTTTTAATCTGTTCTGAGGTAAACCGCATCTCGTATTTTTTTTATTATTTACTAGGCTGGAGTATAGCCGTAAATGGCACTTCATCCAATTAAAATTCCTTTGTTTTGTTTTATATTTCACTCTTATTAAATATACCGATCGACGGCAAATGTACAAATTTAGCTCCTTAATTAGCATAAGATTAGAAAATTTATACATAAATCAATGATAGAAACAACAATCTATTTACACCTTTTGTAATGACTTCTCCGCTATACAACTAAAATTAAATGTAAAACTTCACGCTTTTGCACGCGTTCACTTACGCCGTCGCTCGCTCACAATCAAAAAACAAACACACGTGCTAGCGGTGCACATCACTAACGGCATCACGCCCACCCAATCGTTTTGCTTTTTAAAATAAATTTATGTAGATTTTCCAGCGTCGCCTGCATCAACAAACGACACAGTGGCACATATTTGTGCCACATTCGCACGCCTGCCTAGACGACGACTTAACTGAAATAACATTTGACCGGCTAAGGAGAAGCAATCAGAGTGCCACAGTACATTGCTCCTTAGCTTAGTTGGTATTTATGTTGAGACGATTTGTTATAAAATTGTATTTACCCAAAGTAAAATTGATTTTATTTTGTTTGCATAAATTTGCTACTCTTTTTTTTATTTTTCGCATTTTGCATAAGTGATACAAAATGCTGTAAATGTGTTTGTTGATTTTTTTGCCAATTCCTTTGTTTTACATTGGTGGTGATGGTTAAGGTTGGCTTTTACAAAGTGTGATTTGTGTTTTTGTTTTTGATTGTTGTTTATTTATTTTTATTGACATGGTAGTTGTTTAGTATTGCGTTATATACAAAGAAAGTTGAAAAAATGAACTCGAGCGCTTATCTACTAAAATAAATTGTTTCTATTATATTGTTTCCACCTGCCTATTCCAACTCATGCTGGTTTCAAAATAGACAAAAACATTTCTAGGATGACAGCAGGTACTTCGTCTTTGTCAGGAGAAGACAGAACGTGTTTGTTCATTGTTTCACTTTTCAATAATCAACTCTTTGTTTTCTAGTACGCTTTTACGCTTACATAAATGCTTCTACGTTTATACGTTTACCTAAACGACTATGACTTGACAACCCGAATAGGTTAAGGACCTTGAAATCTAGCCGCGGTAAATCCACATAGTTGAAATTAGGGGATCTGACAAACCGTTCCTGTGGCAGTGGAGCAAAAAAAAACCGTCCAGGTTTAATATTCGACACATCAGCAACACTCTCCTTAAAATCTAAACAAGAAATAGCTTCGCTCTTACAACAACATCTACCGTGACTGCGATCACGATACTTGGCATATACGCAAATAGAGACGGCCAGACACTTAAGGCCCGAACACATAAGAATAACCTATTTGACGACCCCATACAAACACATCCAGTCAACTTCAGCATCGTGCGTTGAAAGATGAGTTGACTACATGTATCTGTATGGGGATCGCCAAATAGGCTATTCTTATCTGTTCGGGCCAAAACACTCTGAACAGCTACTGCGTTCGTACGATTTTCGCCCGTAAGCTTTTAAACTCATACTCAAAGGCTAGCTGTGCTAAAAATAAGCAAGCTATTGCTCACAATTTTCTTTTTTACTGCCAGACTTTATTATTTCGGGACCTTATTATTTCGGGACTATCTCCAGATTATCGGATTATTTTCCAACTATTTCGGGATCTTTTCGGGGCTATTTTCTACTCCTTCATAGCTATTCAGAGGTTGTGTTCGGCATAAATTCTGGATTCTTTTCCAGATAATTTCGAAGCAGTGTTGAGATCGTTTTGGATATATATAAGTTCGAAGTTACTTTGTCACTATTTCGAAATCATTTTGAAACTACCACTGGATAATTTCGTAAATGTTTTCGAGATCTTTTCAGATTATTTCCGATGTCTTAGGGATCATGTCGGGATCATTTCAACACATTTTCGATAGTTTTCGGGCACTATTTTTGAATTGTTAACCGCACTATTTCAGCATTGTGTTCGGAATCCTTAAGGAACCGTTTCTTTTTAAATCATTTGCAAATCAGATTTGGGCAAAATTTATTTGAAAAACGAATAAAAAAATGTTTGTCTTGTTTGTTTATTTAAACAAAATTTACTTTAGTGACGAATAAATTATTTTGTTTGATTTTCGTGAATAAATTAATACGAAAAGAAACGCTTGTTTTCTTTTACTTAAAAAACAATTTTTTTCATATTTAAATGAGTGAACTGTGCGTTTTTGTAGAAAATCTTTAATTAGAAAATATTAAAAATTAAATTATTTATAAAAAATTTAGTGAGGGATAATTTATTCAGAAATCTTTTGACTTTGAATTTTTTGAGGAAACATTTTCATTCGAATAGTTGTCTTAATAAAAATTTATTGGAATAATGCCCAACTCTGCTGTAAATTAATAACGAACTTTTGTTGAAATGCAGTCGGGAATTTTTTGGAAAAGGTTTGGAATTGTTTTTTGATCATTACGATACCATTTTAAGAAGGTCTTATGCATAATTTCAAGACTATTTCAGGATAACTTCGATACGTTTTTCGCCAAATTTAAGGATCTCAGGGAGTACTTTAGGAATACTTCTGGATGATTTTGGAGCTGTTTTAAGAGATGAAATAGGATTTATTTTTAGAATTTCTATAGAACTATTATTATGTTTTATAATATCCGGATTATTTCAGGATAAGGTCTAATCAGGATTATTTTAATGATTTTTGGTAGCGTTTTTAATGATACTTTAAACTAATATATTGTGCTATGTCAGCCATCATTTCGAATTGGTTTGGTATTAGTTCGAGTTCTTTTCACACAATTTGTTACTGGAAATATTTGTGTAGTGTATTTCATGCGTGTCTAAGATCCATTCCCCCACAATACTGGTAGGGTTTTTTGGAATCTCTTCAGTACTATTTTGAGACTATTCTTGGGCTTTTGTTTCGTCTTAGTAATCTCTGCTCACTGCTCGCGGAGAGGTTGGTCAGTTATAAAGAAAAACTCCTCTCATATGAAATGATGATTCCGTATAACATACACTCAAGACGTATTCAGAACATGAAAATGGATAGATTTTTCACATCGCATATTGTCCTTCATTTTAGTATACACATTTATATACTTTAAGTCAGTTTCTTTGTTTGCAAGGTTTTATTGTTATGAGGAAGAATTCTTGCGAAAATCATTTTCCTTTAGCAGAAAAAGATTTTCAGTGTTAAGAAAGAAATATGAAGCGATCAGAATAGAAATATGCAGCGCCTTACAATATTTAAGTGACGTAAAACACGCTCTAATCTATTAGACACACAGGTGAAGAAAGTTTTTTTGAGTAGGTTCACCTCAGCAGACCGCAGAGGACGATAGATGGGTCCTATGTAATAATAGAGCAACACAGAAGAATTACTTCCATTCCGCTGGTGCCTTCGATTTGGTTTGTTGGTATCTTAGACCAAGTGTTCTTTTTTTATCATACTGATAATGATGAGTGCGATGAAATTGATGAAGGTTGCTTACAACACGCCTTTTTTATAATGAGTGTTAAAAGCTTTCTAAGATTCCACAGTTTCGCGCAATACGCACGATGGTCTTTCGCCAACACGCAAACCTAGATAGTCACCACGAAAGGGCTTCCAAATTATTGTACTCTAGATCCAAAACTTTTCCACGGAGAGATAGATTATTTAACTAAGCACCTCAAAGACAATTTTGGATAGGACATGCTGAGTGTGGTCTGGTCCAGGCCTAAACTTAAAAAATATTGCCAATATTTGATTTACCGTATGCCGTATCATATGCATTTGGATTACCCATCTAACTGCATGATGCTACTCCTATGCAAGGGTTGAAAATTAATTAAATTCAATCAAGAAATAGTTTCTAAACAATCAAAATATACCGATAAAATCAAATACGGAAATAAGTAACAAAGCAATTACATTTAAGAGTTTTTGTTGCTACAGCCGTTCACTTGCTGGCTGGATGTCTCAACTAAATGAAAACACAAACAAAACTGTGCATGAAACGAGTCATATGCTGGAAAGTTTTCTAAAATAACAACAATGTCGACTAATGGTTATATCAATAGATTGTTCATGTGCACTTGCATCAACATAAAACAAAATGTATCAACTTTTGCTATTTATAGTTTAATTTGATTTTGCAACAATTCGATTGTGGCATGCCAACTAGCATGCAATGCCACATGTGCACATATATATACAGGCCCGTCGAGCAGGCGAGATTCCCCTCTGTCCGGTGTCTGAGGGGGCCCGCGGATTTAGAGGACTAACGCATAATCAGGAGAATCTTAAGTTGTTCCAGGTTCAATTTTTAAGCGAATTTCAAAAGTAACGAATATTGATAATGATCTTTTTGCCTGGGCCTTCGAACAGTGAGGAAACAACAAAAACATCAAACAAAAATGTATGTTTACATGAATCCGAAATCGTAAAGTTTCGTGGTGACACTGATGAAGGTTCATCTTCAAAAGTCTTCAACAATACCACCACTCTGTATCAAGTCCAGATTATTTAAACGACTTCGTATCGGTGCCGTGAATGATGAGTTTTTGCGATCTGAAGAGGTCAACGAAATAATTTCGTCGAGGTCATCAAAAGTGTCCTGTTATTTTTCCTCGTGATTGTCATGACTGAGGACATTTCCTACCTCCTGTTAAACAGAATTTTGCCAAATAGAGAGAAAGTGGAGCGTGACGGGTTAGTGTGGAGTGCAGTAGCAATGCTTTTATTGCCTACCATGTCGTCTGTTAAGCACCAATACTTTAAATCGACCTAAAATTTGTTGTCCTGGCGGATATTCGAATTCCAGGTATGGAAGAGCTATACGATAAACTGCCATCACGCGAAAATACTCAAGATCACATTAAATGTTATATTCAATGGCGATCTTTACAAAATCTAATTCAAAAGGAGGCTACAATTCAGGCCCGGCCGCAGGGGAGGGTTTTTGGGGGCTCAAAAATGTTTTACTATTTTCAGAAGCACTACTCCACAACGATGGGACATCCTCGAAAAAAATGTACTGAGAAAATTTGACTGCACAAGCATACGGAGATGTTACCGGCATTCTAAAGTGCATCAAAAAGTTCGAAAATACTGACTACCATTAATGAAATAAACGTGGTCCTCCAAGCTGGAGACGCCACCATAGATGTTCAGGTCCGAAATTTAGATGCCTTATTTGCTTATTTGAAGTTGATCAGGAACCAATGGGAAACAATTTTAAACGAATGCAAAGCCGTTGCTATTCAATTGAACATCTCGCTAAAGTTTCCGGACATTCGAAAGAGAAAACCCAAAATGCTTTGGAGATAATCTAAATGAGATGATTACGGATGATTCAGAGTCTGATTTTAAAAACAATAAATTCCTGGTGATCGTTGATTCGGTATCCACTGGCATTACTGAACGATTTGCAGCTATGAGAAATTTTAGCGAGACGTTTTCCTTTTTGGGGCAATTTGAAGACATAGATGAAACTACGGTTCGGGCGAGCGCAGCAAAATTTGTCAAAAAATACAAGTCGGACATTTCTCAAAGCTTAAAATGTGAAATAATTCACATGAAACACATTTACGAAGCAAATTTTGATAAAGGTCTGTCACCATTGGAATTGCTAAATGCCATCTATGTTCAAAATCTGTATACAATTATCTTTTGGACTATACCTGTCACTGTAGCTAGTGCAGAACGTTCCTTCAGCATCCTTTCAAGAATCAAAAACTTTCATAGATCGTGGTCATCTCAAGAGCGAGTTTCAGGACTTGACACGGTTTGTGTTGGGTCCGTTTTGGCAAGACAGTTAAATTTTGATATTATTATAAAAAATCTTGCAGCGAAAAAAGCAAGAAAAGCCACTCTTTGATAACCGAACCTTATATATTGAATAATTAAAATGTATAATCATCATTAAATTAATCAAAAATGTATTAAGATGTTACCAAATAACTAGAAAAGATTATAAAGATTATAATAGAAAAGATTATAAAGATTTGAAACAACATGTGGATGTTAAAAGAGAATTTTATTTCTAAGTTACAATAAAATAATATATATATTAAATATCCTGTGTTAATTTTAGTTTCAGCTCTTAGTCCAAAAATCATTTAGTTGATGTGGCAAAAATTTTTTTTGATGTAATCCATCAATTATGATTCATGAATGAGACCTCATTAATTCAAATTAATCAAATGTATTAGTGGATTTTTTATAGGAGCCCGTAAATTGTTTAGTCCCTGGCCCGGATTTTTCTCTCTACGGCCCTGCATGTACACATACGATATGAGGACTTACTTCTGCTCCGAATGGGCCAGCAATCAGCTAGAGACCAAATGCTTGCTTGTTATAATAATTTAATGTAATGCAGAGACGTTGAAACATTGAACTTGATATTGAATGAGAGATTAGCACAAAGTGGCATACATACATGTGGAAGTACAGATAAATTTGTAGCATTTGTGGTAATCCAGCCGACAGACAATGAAGACAGTTGGGTATAATTATGATTGTTTGTTTGTAAACCGGAAAGTGCTGATGATGGTGAGGGCAGCAGAAATAGCTCCCACATAATATTTAAAATTGTTTATTAAAAAAATATTAAACTGGTATTCTACAGGGAGCCCAACAGTTATAAGTTTTATTATAAAAATCGCTTTTAAAATTTATTTTTTGAGATGTAGTTTTGAAGTTTTAATTATTATTTGAAATTTTATTTCGTTCTGAAGAGAAGGGTTGTGATTAACAGCGATTTTTCGAATCTCATTTCGATAGAAAATAAGTAATTTTAAAGTTTTTCTTTCGCTCGGAAAACAGTTATTTAAACTTTTTTTCCGTTCGAAAAATGGCAGTGATTTTCAAATTGTTTCGCTTTCGAAATAACAGGATTTTTTTAGTTTTTTATTTCGATAGGAAACTGATAATAAGAATTTAAGTTTTTATTTCGCTCGGAAAAAAATATTTTTTTTATTTAATTTCGTTTGAATAGTAACAGTGTCTTCTTTTACTTTATTTTGCTTACAAAATAACATTGTTTTTAAGAGCTTTGTTATTTTGATCGAAAGATTATATTTATTTTTCGAGTTTTTTGGAAAATAAAAAAAATCGAGTTTTTTATTTTGATCAGAAATAACAGTTATTTATTTAGATTTTAATTTCGCTCGGAAAAGAATATTTATTTTTTTAGTTTTTTTATTTCGATGGAAAAAAATTATTATTTTATTATATTTTTGCGCTTGAAAAATAACAGGTTTATTAAGATTTTTGTTTCGCTAGGAAAAGGTTATTATTTTTTGAGTTTTTTATTTCTTGATGAAATAACAGCAATTTTTTGATTTTTTTATATCCGAAAATAATATGTATTTCTTGTACTCTTACCTTCTATAGGAAAGCAGCGAACAGAAAAAAACGGTAATAATATTTAAAAAATTTCGCCAGTTAAATTATTTTATTTTGATTTTCGTTATTTAAAAAAAATTCTTTTTACACTTTGTTGCAAACCACTTTCAAAAAGTTTTCAAAAAAAGTTGAATATTGCAGAAAATGTTACGAACATTTCGAATAATTTTGGACAACATTTGGATTGTTTTCTATTTTTGGGTATGCAGTTTTGTAGCACAATTAATTTTAATTTAAGAAAGCACAAGTTATGGGTCGCTCGAAATTCGCATTGATTTTCGAAAATTTTTCTTCCGAAGGGTGTTTCACATTTTTTTCCGTATAAAATATCTAAAATTCCTTTAGAGAAATTTTTTTTTAAAAACAATATGAATTTTTAGCGACATATGCCTGCACTTTACATGACTTAATTTGATTGGTCTACAAGACTGCATACTGAAAAAAATTCAAAAAAATCCAAATAAAAAGTACGAAATTTTCAAAATTTTTCTCGAATTTTTTTGAAAACCATTTTGAGATTCGTTTGCATAAGCTGGACTTCAAAATTAATGAAATTTATTATTCTCTTTTCGCTGCTATTTTTCCATTTACTGCTGTAGATGGGAATAACCGCTTCCGTATGAATTTTTCGTTTTAAATTTTGAACAGTAATCATCAATCCCTGGTAAAAATAAGTGTTTTTTACCAAAGCCTTTTACCCGACATCCAGCCTAGTCTGTTACTAAGCTAGTCGGTCGTCATGTAGGCCAAATGTAACAAACATACAATTTTTACAGAAATTGATATCATCATTCACATACTCAACAGCTGTATCCACACAAAAGGCTCATCCAAAGCAAGAAATGGTGAAAAAGGCACAGCAGCAGACAGAAAAATTGCTTTATACTTTATTTAGTGTGTTTGTTCTATCTACAACGTAAGTGCTTTCGATTGTTGTACTGAACTTACAACTAACTAAAAAAATTATTTATATGTTTTTTTTTCTTAACTTTGTTTAGTTGCCAACTGAGCCTCTGTGCACTGAGCGTGATGTGTCTGCTGATGCTACTGTCTGATGTTGATGCCACTGTCTACCTAGCAATAACTTAGTCAATCGGTTTATTGGTTCGTTGGTGTGCACATGCATCAAAGTCACGGTTTTTCTAGAGAGCATTTAACATTTTGGAAGCTGTATTGATAAAATGGGGATAAAAAAGAAACGAAGAGGTCTTAGCTCGTATGGAGGTCTATTTTTTTATCGCCAAATGCAATTTTAAGTTAGAATTTAGCAATTCTAGAAGAGGCAATTAAGAAGAAGTTTGACTACTTCTATATCAGGGTTTTAGAACGAAATTACTAATGGCTCCAGGTAAACTAATCTTTTTTTTTATATCTTTAGTATAGGAAAGAGATTCTCGCTACTCTGGCTTTGAGCTGCTAATATTTGTAATATAAGAAATCGAACTATATTCGTCCAATATAATTCATAGTTGGTTTTTTGCATGCAGAAGTATTCAACTCGGCAGCAAGAGTAGGTGGGCAAAATGGCTGCAATCAAGGCGCCCAAGTAGCTATTGCAAAGCCATTTTGATGTTACTGAATATTAGATCGTATATAGGTCACAACAGCTGATACTAAGGGCAGAAAAACTTAGGATGTATATTTTCAATGAGCTACACAGACTTTCTAAAAAGATCCTTCCTAACGATCTATCCCGTGAACTAAAAATAGACTAGAATTGACCAACAAAGTGCCAACTGATCCCTCTAGTGTTATCGTTATTACAATGCGCGATGCAGACCAATAAGAGATTATAAATATTAGCTCTGGAAGCAGTCAAAAAACTTCTTGCATAGTCGCGCCGCCGTTGTAAGTCTTGTGTGTCGTCAGCACTGATATACAAGTATTTAAAGGAATACAGGTTTTGACTCCCTACCCATTTTTTCCATGCATGCGAGTTTTGCCAGGATATTTTTTATAGTAATGATCCTTAAAAACTATTTCCCCACAAGTTGAACTTCTAGATATCTTTTGCTTTTTATTCAGCTTCCACTGAGTACACACTTCATTTAGAGCTTTCTCAGCATATTTCTCCTTTAGCTATGTTTTCTGCGCCATATAAGGGGAACCCATTAAAAAATGCCGTTATTTGTAAGTCTGGCATATTTTTTTAACTAAGGATATGAAACTTATTAGTCCTTTCGCCTAACTATGTTCTTTTCTCTCCGGCTTCGGGATGAAAACCACACTTGTTTTCTTCAACTTAGCCCCAGTATGAATGAAAATACCAGCTACACCCCATGGCTCATAAGATGAACAGCTAGGTATCGCTCAGGCGATTAATTTTTTGTCCATCTCCATGTTAACGTATAAATACTCCTTGTGGGCAGCCCACATCTGGATATGAATCCGTTACTCTTCGGACGAAGCACCTTCTGGTACTAGCTCGGCTGTCTACGGAACGATTTTTCATAGCCCTCAAATCTTCGCCGGTGATGCCTTTTCGCGGCCAGCCAGGAAGAAAGCTAATTTAAATTTGTTTAGAATCCAAGAGAAGCTTCTACACATATTTGGTTCCTTTAGCGATCGACTCAATTGCCCGGCAATGATCATCTATTTATTCTTGCAGGTCCTATGCTTCTGAAAGCCACCAATTTCATGATCCTTAAAGTCTTGATCCCACCGCGGATAAATAAAATCTTTTTTCTGAAAATTTAGCACGGTCGACCAATGAATATTGGTGATCTGATGATCTGAAAAACTTCAGAAGACTCTTGTATCGGTAAGGTTGCGGCGAGTCCAACACTAAATATGTCTATGACAAGCATATACTGAGTACTCGATGTTGGAATTCACTCCCTCCGTGATCCCCAAGATCTCGTTCACTTCAGATTATAACGCCAACTTAGGGAATGTGTTAAGTTAAAACATTAAAAAAAATACGTCTCAAACTTCTTTAAAATTCCTATTAGAAGATTGTTGGGTAACTATATTAGATTTTAACCCTAACGTCTTTTTCAAACCACGAAGAACTTTAGCACTCGGCACCGCCTCACTACTCAATTCCCGCAGTATTCGAGGGAAATTTCATCCCGTCTCGAACAAATGTCGTAAAGTGTTGGTGCCGCAGTGAATTTCGTAAACTAGCAAACGATTTTTGAGAAAGCCATATAGAGGATGTTGGTAAATTTCTTCAAATATTTTTCCTCAATCAAATTTTACGTTTGAAGTCAAAGCTAAGTATGCAAGGAGAAACAAATGGGCAGATGGACTTCGACATGCAAAAAGAAGAAGAAACCTGTGTTAAGGCAGAATAAGTTGCTGGTCAAACGAATCAAATGGGAGACATTACAATGAGATCAAAAAGCGGTCGATCGATTTGCTTAAGTTATCTCTGCTAATGTTTAGAGCAATTGAAATCTACATCTTAATCAGATTTCTGATTTACTGCTTGCTTTGCTGAATCTCAGTCACTGCCTTGATGTGACACGTGGGTGAATGATGCATAAATTTCCAACGTTATAGGAAGCCGTTGAGGGCATTTCTGACATAGGTGAGGGAGAAATATATTTCCAAAAGCATACGAAGCTTTTCTGAGCACGTCTGATTTAAATCGGCCAATATATGGCATTAAAATTTCCCATTCAAAATATTACTTCTCTATTGAACTACAACTGGGTATGCACATAAATCCAATGAATGAAAAAATTCACCCACAATCATCAAGTTGCATCAACTTGGATAAATGACCGAGCTATTGAAGTGGAACACTGGCATTATCGCAGTCGGCTGTCGTATTTTCAGTAGCACTTACAATGTGCAGTCCACTGAGTGCCTCAACATCTCAGCTCCTTTCAGCATCAGATTACTATCGCAAAAAAACTTTGCCGCACTGCTGCACAACAGACTTGTTTCTGGACTCCTGCCCGTTGCAAGCACAGCATGCCGCATTCATACTATTGCAACAACAATTTGGCACTGAATCGTATACGAGATATTTGTATTACATTTGCTATTTCCTTTCGCTTTTATATTTCACTTTTTTCTATTCTTGCAAATTTTACGTGTAACTATTTATGTGTATGTGTGTGTAGTCTTCATTGTCGTGTTGGTGTTATCAGCGCATTCTTATCGAATGACAGCAAAAATTGTCTACATTGACTCCTTCAATTGCTGGTGCTAGTGTTGTTGTTGTTGTTATTATTGCTGTTGTGGCAAACAGTTATTGCAACGGTTAAGTATTTCTATAGCAATTGCTTGTTAAAAAAGTCGATTTATTTATTTATTTCGCATTTACTTTATTTGTTTGACATGCAACATTGGAGTGTAGTGAAAGTTTATTTGAAATTAATTTTATTATCATCGAGACATTGACTAAGTTGCCAAGTGGTTGGAGTGTACTTAAATTCATATACATACTTACGAGTAAGTCCGTAAGTGAATCAATTTGTTTGAATCGACTCATGAATGTAGTTGCAAATTATGTGCAAAGTGGCGAAATGATGAGTAATTTCTGTCTTTTATGTTGAGCTGTTTTTAGATGGGGTTGGCTTTGGCGTGATATGATTGTGTGGGTTTTTAATATTTGAGGTAGGAAAATGGGGAAACGGGTTGAGTTTAAATACGGTTCATACACTCTCGAAGACTTTTATGTTATGCCTCTACAGGTGCGAGCACCTTACCGTCGTAGCGCCCGAATATGTGGCTAAGTGGTTTAGGAGCATACGTACCTGCCGCTACCTCCGATAGGAGGTTGCGGACTAAGAACTGGCGAATTCCACAATATAGCATAAACACGGGCCATGCACACTAGTTGATTTGCAGCAACGCGGTACATTTGGCTGTATTTATATGGCTCCTATTCGATATACGCTTGGAGCGTAAGGTTGACCTAGCCATAACGGAGAGCACGGCTGGTAGGACGATTATTATTATTCACTCACATTCAACACTGGACCGGTGCGCCCAAATTATCGAGCAGTTCTCGTACGATCAAGATGATTATCTTAAAAACTATCAACTATAATAAGGATGATAAGAGAGAAGGAAAGGTGTATTGTATGGGGAAGAACCGGCCTAGGAACCGAGAGAAGCGTGAAATTCGGTGAGGTAGCGGGCTGTTCACTTGAAGAACATATAGGGTTAAGAAAAATAACAGGTTTATAGAGGGAGCCATCGAATAATGGTGGGCAGTGTTAAGCGTGTTTGGGAGTCTAGTCGAACACAAACCGCGAGGATGAACGGTGGAAAGCTGTTAGAAAATGCAATAGATTGCAGGGAGTACCCTGAGAAATCGCAGCGATATGCTTAAGGCGACTTCCTGCTTATAAAACGATAGCCTGCTTGCATAAATTGGTGGCTAAATGCCCCAGAACCGTAAGAGTACCTAGAGCGATATAATAATGATGGACAGCGTAAAGGGTTGTACAGCGTTTGGGGTCTTGTCGAACACCAACTCTGAACATAAAACGAAATATATTTTGCCGTTAGATAGGATGTTTATAAAAAATTTTAGATAGGGTGTTCTTCAACCGAACTTTGAGGTAGAGCGTTTGCAGTCAGAATGCGAATTAAAATACAAGGGAGAAATTAGTCCCATATGATCAAGTAAACAGGAAATGCCTTTGTGAGAGAGATGAATGACCATGAAAGGCAAAATCTCTAACATCAGTACTTGGCGCTACATGCTTTTAAATTAAGGCTCAACAGTGACATAAGATATAGGATGTGTATAGTGCAAAAGGAAATGACCCGGTTGTTATTTATCACTCAGACAGTAAAATTGCCAACATAAACACACATCTCCAACTTAAATACAATACTGTAGAAGAATATACAACGGACTGGCATCTCAAATTAAACACCAACAAATGTGAAAATATCCTATTTCGCCCCCTATCAAAAAATGCAACACTAACATTAAACAAAATTGAAAAAACCATTTCAACTATCGTAGGGGTGTGAGTTCGACTCCCACTCCCGGGAGAAAAGGCTTTGAAGAGATTTACAAGGTATAATCGAAACAGCTGTCGCCTTGTCCGTCCTGATGTCACGTTGTTTAAATTTTTCCCAAATTATTAAATAAATTATAAAATTAAAAAATTGCTTCAAATAAATGTTTTCATACATTTAAAAAAAAAGCAATATGGGCAATCCCCGATTATTAAAAATCATACAAACAGACAAAATTGGTTAATTCGTTGTAGTTCTATAAATAGAACGAAAACAGCAACAAAAACCAAAGTTTCTTTGAAAACCGCCGTACCAAGCATAGCTTTAACACATAATTGCATACGAAGTATGCAATGTGTAAAAGATTAAAATATGCATAAAGAAGGCAATTGGGAAAGACTTCACAACAGGCATGACGTAGCTGAATGCGTTTACAACCATTTCAACTATCGTAGGGGTGTGAGTTCGACTCCCACTCCCGGGAGAAAAGGCTTTGAAGAGATTTACAAGGTATAATCGAAACAGCTGTCGCCTTGTCCGTCCTGATGTCACGTTGTTTAAATTTTTCCCAAATTATTAAATAAATTATAAAATTAAAAAATTGCTTCAAATAAATGTTTTCATACATTTAAAAAAAAGCAATATGGGCAATCCCCGATTATTAAAAATCATACAAACAGACAAAATTGGTTAATTCGTTGTAGTTCTATAAATAGAACGAAAACAGCAACAAAAACCAAAGTTTCTTTGAAAACCGCCGTACCAAGCATAGCTTTAACACATAATTGCATACGAAGTATGCAATGTGTAAAAGATTAAAATATGCATAAAGAAGGCAATTGGGAAAGACTTCACAACAGGCATGACGTAGCTGAATGCGTTTACAACCATTTCAACTATCGTAGGGGTGTGAGTTCGACTCCCACTCCCGGGAGAAAAGGCTTTGAAGAGATTTACAAGGTATAATCGAAACAGCTGTCGCCTTGTCCGTCCTGATGTCACGTTGTTTAAATTTTTCCCAAATTATTAAATAAATTATAAAATTAAAAAATTGCTTCAAATAAATGTTTTCATACATTTAAAAAAAAGCAATATGGGCAATCCCCGATTATTAAAAATCATACAAACAGACAAAATTGGTTAATTCGTTGTAGTTCTATAAATAGAACGAAAACAGCAACAAAAACCAAAGTTTCTTTGAAAACCGCCGTACCAAGCATAGCTTTAACACATAATTGCATACGAAGTATGCAATGTGTAAAAGATTAAAATATGCATAAAGAAGGCAATTGGGAAAGACTTCACAACAGGCATGACGTAGCTGAATGCGTTTACAACCATTTCAACTATCGTAGGGGTGTGAGTTCGACTCCCACTCCCGGGAGAAAAGGCTTTGAAGAGATTTACAAGGTATAATCGAAACAGCTGTCGCCTTGTCCGTCCTGATGTCACGTTGTTTAAATTTTTCCCAAATTATTAAATAAATTATAAAATTGAAAAAAGTTTAAAATTAAATCTGAGATTACTAATATCACAATTCAACAAACGGATAAAGTCAAATTATTATTTACTTAGATAAGTTCTTGTACTACAATCACCACATTAACAACCAAATAAAAAACAACTAGAGCATACTATGCTTATAAGAAAATGCTCTCGACGAAATTTCTGCACAACAGACTAAAATCAATCATGTATCAGTCATTATTAAGACCTATACTCACATATGGGTGTCCTATTTGGTATAACTTGTCACCATCATACATGGAGAGGCTAAGAAAACTGGAAAGAAGGATTCTGAGATCATGCACTTCCTTATATAGGACAGCAAAAAGTAATTATACAAAATATGTAACGAATGCAAAAGTGTATAACACAGCCAAAGTACCCAGAATCGACTGTCATATAATAAATCTAACTAGGAGACACATAATGCGCTGTCTTTACAATGATAATAACACTCTAATACGTGCACCTTACCACGAAAGCGATGAATATTTCCTTTCAACCATTAAAAATGGATTTACACCACCGGAATCATTCCTCTTTCTTGATAAGAACGGTTTTATACAAAATAAGGACCATATACCGATTATTTATCACATATTTAGAAGAGCCAACGATAAAACAGTTACGTCAAAAGCCCTCAACCGAGAAAATCAACATTTTGACACATACATCTCCTCCATAGACAAAATAGAAGCCCTTTCTATTAAGAAAAAATGCTGGTAGCTAAATAATACGCAATTGTAAACACTAACTCGTGCCGGATACCCGACATAACTTCCTTTTAAACCATTTTATCTTCTATTAAAAATAAGCAAATCATGCACCATTTTTACAGGTTTTTTTCTCTGCAATATAATCATAAAATATTATAAAAGCTTCAAATTAAAGCAGACATATCTAAATACCATCAATTAATAAAATGTTACTGCATATATCTATAAGAAGCTCGTCATGTACTTGAGAACTCGTCTAGAGTCATTGTATAATTGTATTATATACTTAAAACTACTGTTTATTTTGGTACATAACATTATTAATACCAAATAAATAAACAAATAGGAAATGACCCGGATTATTGCTTTGTCAACAATTGTGATCTTGGATCAGCCAACATTTTACATATTAGACTTTCTAACGTTACAAAATGGAAACTAATTGCTTGGTCGAAAAGTTTTTCCATAATTCAATACAAAAACATCGTACAAGCATTTGTTGTTGAAATGTCAGAAAACTATGTATAAGTGTAACTGTTTACAGTTCGTCTGTACGTACGTTTTCTGAAAAGTTACTCGCCCCTTGACACATACGTTTAATGTTATATATGTACATATGTATGTATACATACTTTCCTATTCACAGAT
Organism: Eurosta solidaginis; assembly: GCA_029619165.1. Taxonomy (NCBI): domain Eukaryota; kingdom Metazoa; phylum Arthropoda; class Insecta; order Diptera; family Tephritidae; genus Eurosta; species Eurosta solidaginis. Next base: position 2,416 of record JARSSU010018121.1, on the reverse strand, counting down.
CCATCCATTTGACACTTGCTTACACATTGCCATTAAGTATCAAACAACAACAACAACTTCACCAGACATCTGCTCATAATATTTATAATAATTTTTCAACACTTTATTATTTAATATTATTGGCCATTGTTGTTAAAATTGTTGTAGCACTGTGGCCTCTTATTGTCATTTACTTCATTATTCAATTGTGTCAATTATTGACGATGTTGACTTTTAAGTTTATGTCTCACTTTTTTCTGTTCTTTTTTTGCTACTTCGCACTTTTTGTGGCCCACCACTTTTATTGGCTTCCTTCGATTGCATTTTGGTTTCCAGTTTTATGAAATTTTTATGAAGTATATTTTTGTGAGTGTGACGACCCTCCTTGCCACATCTGATTGGCATAGCGATTAAGTGAACCCTTTTTAAATTATGAAAATTTATTGCAGTTTATTACAATTGTTATTTGATTAAATGTAGAATTTCACATCCTACATGAATTCAGTGGTATTACTTGCCATCGTCGGTAGTAGTGACGTCGATATATAAATATATATATCAGTGGTGCACAACGCCAGCAGAGCTCCGTATAGTGCGAGTGTTTGAATATAGAATTCACGCATCAGATGTTTATTGCTTGAAGAACAAGCTTGAACTGATTGATTGCTTGCTTTACTGAATCTTGCAGGTGCACGCCGAATAGTTTTGCGAAGCTTTACGAAGCTCTCGAGTACACCACTGTTATATATGCAAATCATAATTCGTACAGAATACGACTTTAAAATGTTGACCCTTAATAAACTTTGCTTTCTAACTTTGGATAAAATATTTAAATTTGACAGATCAGAAGAAAATTTTAACATTTATTGAGGTGGATACAAATGACAGAATTTTGTTTAGCCCATGAGGTTTGGTGAACTGTTCAGTGCATCAGAGATTGATAGCTAGCGATCCCTGAACAGCTGTTTTATCTAAAGCACGCACCGAGTAATTTTTCAATAAACATTCACATAGGGCTAGCTTAGCAAAAAAGATCAAGTTTACCTTATCATCTTCTATTTTATGAGGAAGGAAAGGTGCCAACTGTTGCGATTATACTTTGTTAATCTTTTCAAAGACTTCTCCCGAGAGTGGGATTCCATGCGGCACTTTCGCGAAGCTCAATCTGTAGACAAGCAGAGTCGATCAAAGCCACGTCCTGTTGTTGTATAACTTTTTCCCAATTTTCTTCTGCTGCATATACTCGTATTTATATTTTTATACAGAACATGACTTTGTACATTTGCGTGCACGAAATTGGTTGTATTTTTGTGGAAATGTTCTTATTTTACATGCGTTCGGGAAAATGTGCTTAACAACAAGACTTGGATTTGGTCGAAACATCGCAAGAGTAAAGGTACTAGTCCCAAGGTATAAGCGAAACAGCTATCGCCTTATTTGTCTTAATGCCATTGATTTTCAACAAAAATTTGACAAAGGATGACGGAAAATCGTTGCAATATAAATCGTGGTTTTAAATCCTATTTTTATCGTTTTGTGATTTTTGTCCCAAGGACGCATCGTCCGTTGCGACATTCCTCAATCCCGCGATGGTATATTCCAGTTTTGAAACTGCAACATAGTTAGCGCGTCCTCCGGCTTCACCACACGTGGTATTCAAACCCTGGCCTTTGATACAGTGGGGACCTGTGCTGTATCCACCGTCTTAAGCCGTGCGCTGTGTAGTAACAATCTTCAGCTATTATACGGTCACCTTCTTTGTGCAGATCATCAACTTTTCTGCATTTTAGCATCCCGCTAATTTAAAGGTTAGCAGCGGCTTATTTGGTTTAAAATGCATCATTTTGATGATCATAATAATCAAACAACCTTTTGTGGATGTCAACCTTTCGTTTGACATCTGCCAATTGTGTTTGCAGAAAACTATTATTGCCACAGCCAGATACTACTACGAAAATTCATTTATATTCTTCGCGATGGAATCCAGAGTCACAGTGGTAGCTCTCTTTAGTATCACAGAGACAGCTAGCGTCTTTTAGTTACTTCCCTTTAGCTTATTAATTTCTTCGTCCTCTTTCTGTATTGGTGCTTTTGAAGTACATAGCTTTTCGATATTAGTACTTTTATCTGTGCTCTTCTTTGCAGATCTGTGCTCATGAGTACTGCTATTATGGATAGCTTCCGCGTGGCTCTGAGACTGGTGCGGTTGTCCTCATATTTCTACCTCTTTTAGCCCTTAATTAGGCGCATTGAGAAAATCACCCAATTAGCACATGGGGTCTTGAGTGACCCCACAAAAACATTGAAAAAGGAATATCAAAAAGAAATAAAGCTCAACAGATTTCTATAGTAGTTAGTAAAGTTCTTTAAAGACTTCACTTTAAGAAACAAAACTGACTGAAACATTCAAATTATTAAAAAAAAAGAAAACAGTAAA
>JARSSU010018120.1:0-34618 GCA_029619165.1 Eurosta solidaginis | reverse complement strand
CAAACTATCCAGAATCAACCCCCACATACAAAATGTATGCCCCGCAATGTGTCCCCCACATGACTCCAACCATCTCTTTAATTGTAATGTGGAACCAACGCCTCTAACACCCCTCCCATTATGGTCCACCCCTGTTGAAACAGCAAGTTTCCTTGGACTCCCGTTAGAGGACATTGATGACAATTTGTGATCGGCCGCACCTATTGGACGGGGCGAAGCACTGCTACAACAACAACAACAACATCATTTATATGAATGTGATTGCAATCAAGTTTCTGCTATTATCATTGTTTGCAATTATTTCTCGGTTATGATCATTAATTGTACAAAAATTCTTCTTGCAATCAAACTCAAAAAATGTCATTTTCGCTTTTTTTAAACTTATTTGATTGAATACGGTACCAGAAGGCGGCTAGCGGACCATGGTGATTGGGTGCAATGAATCGTATACTTTCTTGTGCGCAGCCATTGGCTTCAGTATTAACAATTTTTTTAAAATTAAATCAGGTACAAAATGAAAAATCACATAGCGACGTCGTGAAGAATTCACTAAACCAGCACACGAACACAGATGTTCTACAGCAGCAGAGGGGCATTGCCGTCCAGGAGAATTGGGAGCCATTGTTTGGTCATTTTTCTGGCATCGAAAAGCTAGGGTTTCTCCGATAATCATCATTCAGTGTATCTCAAACTTTCTTAATCGCATATGTACAATTAAAAGATGTGCAAATGACATATCCGAATCGCAAATGATTGCATATTTGATGATTGCAATCATAGTATTAGTTTGCGTTAATTGGAAACGAATTGCTTGCGGTCAAGTTAATTGAAGATTGTATTTTTTACAGTCACAAAAAAGGAATCAAATTGATTACAATCAAATAAGATGGACAATCGTAGATGGTAAATCATTGATGCAATTACTTACAGCTCTGCTGTGTCCTAAGCACTTTGCTTGGTTCATAGCAGTAATAAGAGCAAAATAAATAAAGGGCAATAGCCGGCAACTGTGCTTTAATAACGTCATTCATGGAAATATAGTTAAAAATCTTTGAGCTTAATACTTAGAAAAATTGCTTAGTTACTTATATAGTCAAATAATAAACAAACAAATTAAGTGATGAACTTCTACAAATTTATTATACTCTCATTACATGCTTTTGCAATTCACGCCTCATAACACTTAACCGTGAAATTCTGACGTTAAGCAAACCAAATTGGCTAGACTTGTAACAGAGTACATTTATTGCGTCATTTGTATCGTTTATATTAGACTTTTTTGCTAACGCCCATTATGCTATTTACTCTAATATTTGCTTAATCACGCATACTAACATAAATTCTTTAACATGCAAATGTGTACATTAGGCTGATCGAAAAAAAATTATTTTACACTCGGCTGATCTAAGACACAATAAGTGTGCGCAATACTTAGTAAAATACTCTGCTGCCATGTTTTGTATATTGTTAAGTTGTTAACTGTACAAAATTTCAAATGTATCAATGTGCGAAACAGATAATGAAATGTAAGGCATAGTACAGGTCTTCGGCATTGTTTATCCGTCTTCTTTGGGATTCGTATGGGATATTTTCAAAATGTTGTCTGGACACTTTAGAATCAGTTAGGAATCTTCTTTCATAAAATGCTATCGGTGTATGGTTTGATTATAAACTGCTGAGAATTCGATAGCACTGTAATCGGTAGCAAACAGATAGCTCTTCGATAACAAAGCGATAACTTTTCTATAAAACACACATAACTCATCCGTAACACCCGTTAACGCTGCAATAACTTTTCGATAACAAATCAATATTTTCTTCGATAACATTTCGAACTTTTTCGATAAAAATCTTTGTTGATAAAAATCCGATAACTCATGCTAATATTTGTTATCGATAACTAATCCATAGCTCGTCCATACTTAGCCGATAACAAACCGACAAAAACTGGATAACAAACCCATAGATAATATTCTTCTTCGCGTTGTAGCAGTGCTTCGCCCCATCCAATAGGTGCGATCAGTCAAAAGTTGTTATCGGAGTTTCTGGTGAATAGAAAATTAGAGCTCATGTTGAGTACTACTTAATTTAAATCTAAATTTAAACATTTGATTATGTTTTCAAAGAAATAATGAGCACCTTTTTTCCGTAGTCAGTCCACTCTAGTGTGCATGCATACAAATGAGCTCCCAGACGGTATGTGTAGTTTTAAAATAAACTTTGAACCTTTATGTATAAGTCTTGAACAACAACAATATTAAAATATTGATTGCGTGAGTAAATGTAACATTCCAAAGGTAATTTTTATAGACGCAACAACTAACTCTAACTAAGGCACACACATAACTACTAACGTTGTAGAAAGTTATGACGTCTGCTACTTTGGTCGTTCTCTCTTAACCTCCTAAAAGTGAAAGTGCATGCAACAAAGTGTTTGTGTTACTAAATGTTTAACGGTCATCATTGTGTATATATAAAAAAACTACAGTAATGGTGTTACAAATTTCACAGCTATACAATTTTTGGGAATAGGAGAGAAGTACAAAAATGGGAGGGTAGCTCAAAAATAAGTATAATAAGTTTCTGGAAATTGTGATATATAATATGAAAGATATTTTTTTTCATATCATCGGCCTAAACACCCGCGCTGTTAGCTCTGCTTACTCCAAACTGGAAAAAGAAGCGGTAAGGATGGGTTTGATGGTGAGTGAGGACAAAACGGAGTACCTGCTGTCATCGAGCAAAGAGTCAGCGTAAATAATAAAAATAGTAAAAATAGTAAAAGATTTCGTTTATTTGGGAACCAGCATCAACACTAGCAACAACATCAGCACTGATCTCCAGCGAAGAATCAATCTTGCCAATAAATGCTACTTTGGACTAGGTACGCAATTGAAAAGTAAAGTCCTCTCTCGGCGAACGAAAATCATACTCTACAAGTCACTTATCGTACCCGTACTGCTATTGGGGCAGAAGCATGGACCATGACAACAGCAGATGAAGCGGCTTTGGGAGTGTTCGAGAGAAAAGTTCTTCGAAAGATTTGTGGACCTCTACGCGTTGGCGATGGCGAGTACCGAAGAAGATTTATGATGAACTGTACGAGCTATACGCAGACATCAACATAGTCCAGCGAATTAAAACGCAGCGTTTGTGCTGGCTAGGCCATGTTATGCGAATGAATGATGATGCTCCGGCCAAGAAAATGTTTCTATCGGAACACGCTTATGGAAGCAGAGGTAGAGGGCGGCCCCCCACTCCGTTGGAAGGACCAGGTGGAAAACGATTTAAACTCCCTGGTGTGACCAATTGGCGCCGGTTGGCGGAGCGAAGGAGCGACTGGCGCGCCTTGTTGGACGGCCATAACCGTTTAGACGGTTAAGCGCCAATTAAGTAAGTAAGTAAGAGGCAAATTATGGATAACGCAACGATTCATTTGTTTTTGTGTAAACCAAAATTCTTATCATAAAAGAACGTTCGTTCACATCAGAGAGTCATATATAATCTGGCCCTAAAGCTTGCTACAAAATACTTCATAAATGTGGTTGTGGTATGTAGCCGGCATGTTCAGTGTACTCAAATTTATTATCTTGTGACAACGAGGATTGCATGTGCAGCATAGAAATTAGCAGTCCATGGAACAGCAAGCGGAATATTCTTCAGTTAGGCTTTCTCTCTCCACCGCTCTCTCTCTGACAGTAATTTTCTCACTCAATACGTTCTGTTGTTTCGAATATTATAGGGTTCCGGCAGATCAAAAAAAAATAATTCTTACGACGTAGATTCACGAAATAGTGCCAGTAACTCTGCCCCTGGCGCCTGTTCAATAACTCAATGCCGCACAGAGTTACACAGCTTTTACGCAGTATGTCGTGCCGTTTTGAAATAATAACGTAGCATACAGCCTCACGTTACATACAGACGCAGTAACGCGAGGCTATATCGTTACCCCTATTTTTGATAAAGAGACGTGAGAGAGTTCAGATGGTGACTGAGACGCTCGAAAATTCTACGAAAAAATCTGGTGGATGCAAACTGCAGCAACGGTAATGATACACTGGTAACCGGCGTACAAAGGTTGAGTAATTATGGGAAGGAACACCTATTCGAATTACTAAATAGCCGAGTCACTCTGCTTGATATCTTATATAAGTATGCGAAAATCAGAAGCCTAGATTTCCACTTTAAAGCAGCTTTTGACACCGCCAAATGAAGTTGCATGTTTTCTCTGCTTTGTCAGAGTTTGGTATTTTCTGCAATGCTTATACGGTTTTATCAAACGACATTAAGTTTGAAAAATACTTCTTCGGGTCGCTTGAAACCAAGCGAGGTTTGAAATGGAGATAGAGTAGAGAACTCGGGCAGCTGAACTAAGCTTGAAAGAGTGGGAAACTCCTGGCTTATAGTAATAATATTGATAAACACACCGTTGTGCTGTAGAAATACAGTGATATACTGCAACATTTTTGAAAGCAATGTCAGCTTATAAATATAGGCGAGGATCTGTTGCGAACGAATAAGAATTTCATAATAGGTGTCGCTTATCATTCTTGCACTTGTTAATGACGTCGGATCATGTCGAAAGCACAAAAATTTAACCCTGGATTACGATTGATAAGTTTTACAGAAAATTATGGATCCTTTACGTTACTCCAATAAACAATTATTGATAGCTCGTATGCAAACTAATCGCTACCAGCGAATTTTTTACAGTGCTGAACAAATCAATGTTAGTTACAATGATTGAGATAGAGTATATGATTTTTATCACAAGTAAGTGACATCACTGCTAGTGTTTAATTAGTTGATACATAAACCAATCGCCGTGAGAGGCCGTGAAGACTGCAAAGTCAGCTGGCTGGTTTCTTCGCCGGCTATGAATTTCTTAAAAGGTTGGAGTTTATTATTAAAACGCAATAGAAATAAAATCATGAAAGCCCGAAATAGTGACTCAAGTCACTGTGAATTGCAAATAACAGTCCCATATTTCACACTGATTATAAATCAATCGCTTTTGACAGTTTTATCAAGTAGTTTAACTAATTTTCTATATAGATTCCATTAAGTTCAAAATTTAAAGAGTGTTTGAAATATTTTTCTCTCCACTACTGTGCATATTTTCGCTTTGTTGTATGCACCCTGTAGGGTGTGATAAAAGTCAGTAACTAGTGATAAAAGTTTTTGGTTCAGAACTACACCTTTTTCAGCTTTAGCTCAGAAAATTCAAATTGTCAAAGTTCAGAAAAATTACAATTATTGTTCGGAATTTTGAATTGACTTTCAGTTATAATTTTAAACTTCGATTGTAATTTTCTGAACCTCAATTGTAGTTGTCTTAACTTAGATTGAAAATCTGAACTTCAACTGTAACTTTGTGAACTTCAATTGCCACTGTCTGGACTAAAAACTGAAAAGGTGTAAACTTAAGTTCCAAATTAGTCGCAATAGTCCTGCAAATGTGAGATGTAATTAACTAGCGACCACGCATACTAATTAAACAATTAATTTATTTTAATTTTTACAATTAGTTGCCAGAGTAGTTCATACGTGATCGTATTTTCTAAGGGCATTCCATATACGTGATCTATGTACGAGAGCTGTAAAGTATTGCAATCAATTTGGTCAAATTGGTTCACAAAGTACAACAATATTGTAATCACATTGCATTTTAAATATGTGTTATTGTATTTTTGGATGACTCAATAAATTACAATCTACAATCAATTTTGAGTATGTGAATGCATCCCGATTTGCATTCAATCGTTCATATGCGATTATCGATTGTATAAAAATTACAAATTTATTTGTATGAATGGTGATTGCATTCTGCTATTATCATTGATGTAATATTTATCGTTACAATCATTGATTGTACAAAACTTCTTATTACAATCAAACTCCAAAAACAATAATTTTCGTTTTATACTCAGCGTGCTTGCACACAGATTATATTAACTTGATTGATAACGGTTGGTTGTACAGGTATAAGGATCGAGATAGATATAGACTTCCATATATCAAAATCATCAGTATCGAAAAACAATTTGATTGAGCCATGTCGTCCGTCCGTCTGTCCGTAACACGATACTTGAGTAAATTTTGAGGTATCTTGATGAAATTTGGTGTGTAGGTTCCGGGCACTCATCTCAGATCGCTATTAAAATGAACGATATCGGACTATAACACGCCCACTTTTCGATATCAAAAATTTTCGAAAAACCGAAAAATGCGATAATTCATTACCAAAGACGGATAATGCGATGAAACTTGGTAGGTGGTTGACCTCTGATGCAGAATAGAAAATTAGAAAAATTTTGGACAATGGGCGTGGCACCGCCCACTTTTAAAAGAAGGTAATTTAAAAGTTTCGCAAGCTGTAATTTCGCAGTCATTGAAGATATCATGATGAAATTTGGCAGGAACGTTACTACTATTACTATGTATGAGCTAATAAAAATTAGCAAAATCGGAAGAAAAACACGCCCACTTAAAAAAAAATTTTTTTTAAGTCAAATTTTAACAAACATTTTAATATCTTTACAGTATATAAGTAAATATATCAACATTCAACTCCAGTAATGATATGGTGCAACCAAATACAAAATAAAAGAAAATTTCAAAATGGGTGTGGCTCCGCCCTTTTTCATTTAATTCGTCTAGAATATTTTAATGCCCATAAGTCGAACAAAAATTTACCATCCTTGTGAACTTGGTAGGGCATAGATTCTATAACGATAACTATTTTTTGTAAAAATGGGCGAAATCGGTTGAAGCCACGTCCAGTTTTTATACACAGGCGATCCTTGTCCTTCCGCTCGGCCGTTAACACGATAACTTGACAAAATCGATATATCTTTACTAAACTTAGTTTACGTACTTATCTGCACTCACTTTATCTGGTATTAAAATGGGCGAAATCCGACTATGACCACGCCCACTTTTTCGATATCGAAAATTTCGAAAAATGAAAAAAATGCCATAATTCTATACCAAAAATGAAAAAACGGATGATACATCGTGATTGGATTGGTTTTTTTGACGCAAAATATAACTTTAGAAAAAACCTTTTAAAATGGGTGTGAGACATCTACCATATTAAGTAGAAGAAAATGAAAAGTTTTGCAGGGCGAAATCCAAGCCCTTGGAATCATGACAGGAATACTGTTCGTTGTATTACATATATAAATAATTAGCGGTACCCTACAGATGATGTTCTGGGTCACCCTGGTACGATATCTCGAAAACGCCTTCACATATACAACTAAGTTCACTCCCTTTGATACCCATATCGTAAAAACACATTATAGAGTCACCCTGGTCCACCTTCATGGCGATATCTCGAAAATGCGTCCACCTATAGAACTAAGACCCACTCCCTCTTAAAACACTCATTAACACCTTTCATGTGATTCCCATATCGTACAAACACATTCTAGAGTCACCCCTGGTCCACTTTATGGCGATATCTCGAAAAGGCGTCCACCTATAGAACTAGGTCACTCCCTTTTAAAATACTCATTAACACCTTTCATTTGATACCCATATCGTACAAACAAATTCTAGAGTCACCCCTGGTCCACCCCTATGGCGATATCTCGAAAAGGCGTCCACCTATAGAACTAAGGTCACTCCCTTTTAAAATACTCTTTAATACCTTCCATTTGATACCCATGTAATACAAACACATTCCAGGCTTACGTTAGTTCATTTTCCTTCATGGTGATTTTCCCTTATTTTGTCTCCAAAGCTCTCAGCTGAGTATGTAATGTTCGGTTACACCCGACTTAGCCTTCCTTACTTGTTTTAAACTTATTTTAATGTATACTTTCTTTTGTGCAGCTGTTAGCTTCAGTATTAACAAATTTCAAAATTAAATCAGATACAAAATAAACAAGTAAGGAAGGTTAAGTTCGGGTGTAACCGAACATTACATACTCAGTTGAGAGCTATGGTGACAACATAAGGGAAAATAACCATGTAGGAAAATGAACCGAGGGAAACCCTGGAATGTGTGATCAAATGAAAGGCATTAAAGAGTATTTTATGAGGGAGTGGGCCATAGTTCTATAGGTGGACGCCATTTAGGGATATAGCCATAAAGGTGGATCAGGGTTGACTCTAGAATGCGTTTGTACGTATATGGGTATCAAATGAAAGGTATTAATGATTATTTTAAAGGGCGTGGACCTAATTTCTATAGATGAACGCCTTTTCGAGATATCGCCGTAAAGATGGACCAGGGGTGACTCTAGAATGCGTTTGTACGATATGGGTATCAAACGAAAGGTGTTATGAGTATTTTAAAAGGAGTGGGCCTAGTTCTATAGGTGGATGCCGTTTCGAAAATCGCCATAAAGGTGGACAGAGGTGACTCTAGAATGTGTTTGTACGATATGGGTATCAAATTAAAGGTATTAATGAGGGTTTTAAAAGGGAGTGGTGGTTGTTGTATATGTGGTCGCCTTTTCGAGATATCGCCATAAAGGTGGGCCAGGGGTGACTCTAGAATGCGTTTGTACAATAAGGTATCAAATGAAAGGTGTTAATGAGTATTTTAAAAGGGAAGTAATCCTTAGTTCCATAGGTGGACGCCGTTTCGAGATATCGCCATAAAGGTGGACCAGGGGTGACCCTAGAATTTGTTTGTACAATATGGGCATCAAACGAAAGGTGTTAATGCGTATTTTAAAAGGGAGTGGGCCTTAGTTCTATAGGTGGACGCCGTTTCGAAATATCGCCATAAAGGTGGACCAGGGTGACTCTAGAATATGTTTGTACGATATGGTATCAAATTAAAGGTATTAATGAGGGGTTTCAAAGGGAGTGGTGGTTGTTGTATAGGTGGTCGCATTTTTCGAGATATCGCCATAAAGCTGGACCAGGGGTGACCCTAGAATTGTTTGTACAATATGGGTATCAAAAGAAAGGTGTTAATGAGTATTTTAAAAGGAGTAATCCTTAGTTCCATAGGTGGACGCCGTTTCGAGATATCGCCATAAAGGTGGACCAGGGGTGACCCTAGAATTTGTTTGTACAATATGGGTATCAAAAGAAAGGTGTTAATGAGTATTTTAAAAGGGAGTAATCCTTAGTTCCATTGGTGGACGCCGTTTCGAGATATCGCCATAAAGGTGGAGCAGGGGTGACCCTAGAATTGTTTGCACGATATGGGTATCAAATGAAAGGGGTTAATGAGCATTTTAAAAGGGGTGTGGCTTAGTTCTATAGGTGGACTTTCGAAATATCGCCATAAAGGTGGACCAGGGGTGATTCTAGAATGAGTTTGTACGATATGGGTATCAAATTAAAGGTATTAATGAGAGTTTTAAAAGGGAGTGGTGTGAAGGCGTTTTCCAGATATCGACCAAAATGTGGACCAGGGTGACCCAGAACATTATATGTTGGATACCGCTAATTTATTTATATATGTAATACCTGCCAAGATTTTAAGGGTTTTTTATTTCGCCCTGCAGAACTTTTTCATTTTCTTCTACTTAATATGGTAGGTGTCACAACAATTTTATAAAGTTTTTTCTAAAGTTATATTTCGCGTCTATAAAACAATCCAATTACCTTACCATGTTTCATCCCTTTTTTCGTATTTGGTATAGAATTATGGCATTTTTTCATTTTTCGATATCGAAAAAGTGGGCGTGATCATAGTCGGATTTCGTTCATTTTTCATACCAAGATAAATTGAGTTCAAGTAAGCACGTGAACTAAGTTCATTAAAGATATGTCGATTTTTGCTCATGTTATCGTGTTAACGGCCATGTGGAAGGACAGACGAACGACTGTGTATAAAAACTGGGCGTGGGATCAACCGATTTCGCCCATTTTCACAGAAAACAGCTAACATCATAAAATCTATGCCCCCACCAAATTTCAAAAGGATTGGTTAATTTTTGTTCGACTTATGGCGTTAAAAGTATCATAGACAAATTAAATGAAAAAGGGCGGCGCCACGCCCATTTTGAAATTTTCTTTTATTTTTGTATTTTGTTGCACCATATCATTACTGGAGTTGAATGTTGACATAATTTACTTATATACTGTAAAGATATTAAATTTTTTGTTAAAATTTTACTTTAAAAAAAATTTTTTTTAAAAAGTGGGCGTGTTCCTTCTCCGATTTTGCTAATTTTTTTTAAGCGTACATACAGTAATAGGGAGTAACGTTCCTGCCAAATTTCATCATGATATCTTCAACTACTGCCAAATTACAGCTTGCAAAAGTTTTAAATTACCTTCTTTTAAAAGTGGGCGGTGCCACGCCCATTGTCCAAAGTTTACTAATTTTCTATTCTGCGTCATAAGTTCAACCCGTCTACCAAGTTTGTTCGTTTTTCCTTTTTTTTTATGAATTATCGCACTTTTCGGTTTTTCGAATTTTCGATATCGAAAAAGTGGGCGTGGTTATAGTCCGATATCGTTCATTTAAATAGCGATCTGAGATGAGTGCTCAGGAACCTACATACCAAATTTCATCAAGATACCTCAAAATTTACTCAAGTTATCGTGTTAACGGACGGACGAAACGGACGGACATGGCTCAATCAAAATTTTTTTTCGATCCTGATTATTTTGATATATGGAAGTCTATATCTATCTCGATTCCTTTATATATGTACAACCAACCGTTATCCAATCAAACTTAATATACTCTGTGAGCTCTGCTCAACTGAGTATAAAAGCACCTCGTGAAGAATTTACTAAACCAGCATACGAATGGAACTATGCTATACGCACTTTCGTAAACAAATTAGTTCTAAAGTGGAAATATGTATCTAGCTTGGAACTATAGAAAAGGTAATGCAATGGAGAAAATTTCCACCGCCTAGACATCGCCATGTTGAATTCGCTAGTTTATAGGGCGAACAAGAAGTGATTCCGAATGCAGTAGAACCGTACCAGATTTGAACCAGAGATTTTCCCTACAGAGTAGTTGCTGATATTTTTGTTCTGTTGCATGCAAAAAATTTAATTTCGCAATGCTAATGACGACAAACCGTTACAATTTGATTATTGCTGTTTTCTTTATTTTTGTATTATTGTTGCTCCTCTAGTTGTTCTGTGCGAGCAAAAGTTTCTTTACTATAAACTTTTTATTACCTCATGAAAAAACATATCTACTATATAGTGCTTAAAGTAAATACATACATATGTATGTACATATGTTTGTGCACATACCAATGGTATAGTGCTAAATTAAGACAGGATTTTAATTGCCCGAGTTTCTAGTTAAATTTATGAAAGTTTAACACGCAGTTGGTTTTATTCAATATTTTTTTCTCTGAAGTGCACAGCAATTTTTTGTGGAGTCAGTTTTTTTATTTATTAAATTTTTAGAAAATAAATACATTCTTCAATCCAACGTCAGAACTTCACTTAAAAGATTGTGTATTTTTGTGCGCATTATGGCAATGCTGAAATCAAAAACTGTTGTTGTTCTTGTATTAGCAATAAATACATTTCCTGAAGGCTTGGGGAGTGTGATCGATGTTGATGGTCCTTTGCCGGATATAGATCCGGTACGTTGAAAGCACCATTAAGGTACTAGTCCGACCATTTCGGGAAAGATTAATATGACCACATTAAACCTTCTAGGCCATCCCGCCATCCCCACCCTCTAGTTCCATGACGAACTTGGTGTCGCCAGAGCCTCGCCTGCTAAATATGTGTATGATACATTCATACATTTGTAACATGATTCCCTTCGCGTAGGTGAGGTTGACAATTGGGTTGCGGAAGCTTTAAAGCTTTGTATTTAGCTTATCAACCCTTGAATCCCGAAACCAAAAACTGAAGCGATACAACGTCATCCTAGTCAAATTTGGTTGCGTTCGAAAATTGGCACTGATGATGGTACAACGCTGAAACCGTTTGTTTCGCAACCAAATTTGACAAGGGATGACGGAAAATCGGTCCAATATACATAAATTATCCTCCCTTTCGGACATTATTCCCGCTGATCATTTGAAGTGACAGTACTCATAACTTTCTGTCTCTAATATACAAATTAAGCGTAATAGTTAATTCTTCTCTATTCATCTCTTAGAAGTTCTTTTATGTAGTGCTCTCAAAGGTTCTATTCTATTGTTACTCATTGGTTCGTTGCTGTGCTATACGGATACTTGCGACCTGAGACCAAAGCGGCGCATGTGGTGCGATTTTAATGTACTTTCCCCTGGAACTAACTGCTGCTGATCATTTAGAACTCCAATACTCGTTCAAATCATTGTCCGGTCTATGAACCTGCTTATATCTTTAATGAAGCACTTATAAGCTTTCTAAAGTTCCGGCAATATACATCTTTCTATGGTTGAACCCTAATATGTGCTAGAGCTGGGTATAAGTACAGGTCAGTGAGCTGCAATTATTCATCTTTTAAGGTTATTATTGGACTAACCATAAAATGAGAATTAGTGCGTATGCACACAAAGAATATCAAGCACTTATATCCACTAACACACATTTAAATAGTCCTGCTTCGTAAATGAATAACCGCTCATAGGCCACGAAGCAGTTCAGTATTCAATTGACTTATTGAACACAAAGTCAACTATGTTATACGAAAGCACTAATGGGAATAAGTAAGACTACAGGAATGAATAAAGTCCTACAGTCTTCTGACGCTGAACAACGATGTACACCAACTAAACCGAACACCAGCCCAAAGTAAAGCGAGTCTTGGCCGTAGTCTATCGCTGATCGTATCCCGAACTAATCAGCGTATCGTACGACGGTAAACCAAAACCCAATTGACGTACGACCTTAGCGGCCCATAATCGATTGTGTCTCCAGCTTAAACCGATGATAAACGAAGTAACAGTGTATTACACACGAAATCAAAGTGCTACTGAGTTAAAGCGACTATAACATCAGTTTATACTCAACAATGTCATATATGTATGAGACATATGTGTTACGGAGCACTCGTATGTATTTTCTATTTTATGTGTTAATCACTCATAGTATTTGTCTGTACTTGACTAAGTACACATTTAGACAAAATTTTTGGCTCATGACTAAGTGCACTAATTTTATTAGTACTGAAAGCAGATCTCTGGTACAGGTAGAGCGTGGTTATTTCTTTGCAGCCCTCCTCACCGCAGCTCCTGCAAATGCAATGGATGCGACCGCTCACAATTTTCAACAAAGTTTCCTACTGAGAGTCTAATGAAACAAGCAGTTTCAACGTGGGTGGATTCTAAACAAGTAAGATTTTAACCTGTTGCGGTATCCAGACCAAAGTTGAGCCAGGGTGACTCATATCTTCCTTGGTAGTCTGTTTTCGTCTTCTGCAAGGGTTGATTAGTGTGTATTGCTACCGCGGCTCATCGGCGCAACCTAGCAAAGGTGTTTACCGACTCTGTGTGGTCTAGGGCAATGGTCACCATTTAGTTGAATAATTATTGGCGCCACCTCACACGTATTATTATTCTCTGTCGTCTTTATTCGGCTTTAGTTGTCGCTGAACAAGCAGACTAGCAACGTCGGGTGAAGCTATTGTTTATTGCGCATTTGCGAAAAGATATTTTGCAAACAAAGGCTCATGCGCATAATGTTTTCATGGTATAATGTTAGCAATTTATTTTGTTTAAATTTTTCCTTAGACTCAAGCAATAAATTAGTATTTATATGGCATATTTACGAATTACTTTTTGTGTGTTAAAAAACATGCATCCTATTTCATTGATTTTTCATCACCAACTAAACCACTACCAATAAAATGATTTTAGTTTTACTCACACAGCCACATTTTCAAAATGGTTATCCCTGGCCTAGGCTTAGCCTCCTTATGCTTGCCTGGATTAAGCGGCTGCATAGGAAGGTGCTGGATCTCATCATAGTCCTTACGGAGATGTTTCCCTCTCCGTATTAGAGGCGGGGCTAGATCAAGCAGTTGTTTGCTTGGGTGTCCTAGGTGGTGACAATTTTACAAAAACTCCTTTGCCTTGCTGTGTAAATGATGTTCATGGGTCATAAGAAGACATCCCGTGGCAGCTCAGCGTAATTTTTAAGACTTCGTCTGCTTTCTTGGTGCGCCCAATGTTCCCGTGCTACACTGTGCGTAATTTGTGTCAATATCGTAAGTTAAATTAGTATACTGATAAAATTAAAAAGAGTGCAGCAAATACCAGAAAAAATTATTTTTTTTTAAATAGAACTCCTCACAATACACTTTTAAGAGAAAACACATTTTAAGCAAACAATCGTGCACTTTTCCATCTTTGAATTAAGAGTTTTTATGAAGTACGAGGGAGTGTGAGTTATCACGTAGGTGGTCATACTGGCAACACTAAAAGAAATATTGACAACAAGAGTTATGCTCTTCAACCAGGAAACTTCTGCTCATTATGTAGACTCTTTTACTGTTAATGTTATTACCGTGAGAGAAACGTGTGCGTGTGAGCGTAAACAAGTGGATGTTAGATTGCAACCAGCGTTGCCGTTTTGATACAATTATATCTTTATTAATACTTTTTTAATTTGCGTGTGTTGATACCTTTATACATTATTGCAAAACCATGAACAACAAAATTTTTATTTCAATTATCAGACTTTTTCTTCGAAAAAAAAACCAAAAAAAATTAAGTTTATCGTGGCGCTTGGATAGTAAAGTTTATTATTTAAAAAAATCAACATAATATCCACATTTACGCTATTTATACAGTAAAAACGCTGGTAAACCTTCAGAACACAATAATTGACAATCGAAAAAACTTAATTCAAGCTTCGGACGGCGTCGATGAATTGAAACATTTACTTAATAAGTACGGATATCGTTAAAGAATAAATTGATTTATTTTTGCTTTTAGATTTATAAATTTTTTTTTAAACTAACAGCAACACTTATTAAAACCCAGCTGCTGCGACCCTTAGTACACTTTATTACTTCTTATTTTTCTGCACGTTTTGAATTTTCTCTGCTAAGTTATGACTATTTATATAACATGATGGAGCTTATATTTAACAGGAAAAGGTTTATCTTTTTCGAAATGACTCTAGCGATTCAATGTGACAGGCAGCTCGCATTAATTAAAAATAATCCCATTAAATAATGTGTATATACTTTAGCCAGGGCTTACAAATAACTGTTATGGGTAAAATTTTAAACTAAAAAAAAACACTTTTCGTAATAGGAAAATAGAAAATAAATGTTTAAAAACTGAATTGCATACGGGTCCCGTATATACATGGATATCCCGTACGAACAAGTTATTTTAAATTATAGTGTTTTGGTGCATTGCCATTTGTTTATTGTTATCTACTTTAATAAACCTTGATTCACTTACTACCATTTTTTTTTATGTTATTTATTTATTTTTTTTTAATTCTATTAGCACTGTCCAAAGATTGAACTCACTGTAGCCACAAAACCGGGTGAATTTTTACTGTCCCGTACAAACGCCTGCCTATAGACACAATATTCATGCTCTAAATACTTCGTCCTAAGTTACGGTCGAAAACTGTAATAATGCATACGATTTCTCCCGTACCAAACATGGGATGCTGCATGTATATATAAAAAGGAAAAGTTGTAATCTTGGACTTACGGCTTCTGCCACCCATTTATCCACATCTGGCTATGCACATGCGTCGTACCCAAGCTAAGATTGAACTGAGAAATTTCCTAGTTATAAGTTGATATTCGACATTAATTGCTCTCCAGTTGATTTCCAATATCATAGTTATAGTTAAACTTAGCGAATTAAATTTTCAAGAAGCAAGGCTGACGTTTATATAAAAAATGTATTCCTATAACTGAAGGCTTTAAAATAAAAAAGATATTAAATATTTTGAGAAAATTTAAACAACGTGACCTAAGGACGGACAAATTGAAAGTCAATCCGGAGAAGATGGATATGGTCTTGTTTACAAAGAGGTGCAAGTTCCCAAATTGGATCAGGCCCAAGTTAGGAGGGGTGGCCGTACAGAAGAAACCTTGCACAAAATATCTAGTAAGCTATCATGGAAGCTCAACATGGACGAGAGGGGTGAAGAAGGCTTCAACGGCACTGTATGAATGTAAAAGAATGCTGGGGTGTACGTGGGGGGCTTATCGCCCTCTCTTTCTCATTGGGTTTTTACAGCGATTGTAAGCCCTATTCTATATTATGGAGTTCTTGTTTGGTGGAAAGCCACACAAAAAACAACCTACCTCAAAAAATTAGAGGGGGTATGCAGACTATCAATGCTTAGCATTAAGGGAGCCCTGAAAACAAACCCCGACGGCTGCACGGTATCCAGGCTCGGTGCCTCGGGCAGCTTGATGGCCGACCATACGGGCATAGTAGTATAGCGTCCTCAATCACAAGACGAACATACTACCTTATTCCCTATCTGAGTTTCGAGAGCGATCTTAAGGCCACAATAGAGATGGACGATTGGCGCAAGGGTGCTTAAATGGCGGACGAGACAATACATGTGTACACAGATGGTTCCAAAGTAGTGGAACGAGGAGGGTCTGCGGTATACTGTGGTGATCCGGAAATAAACAGATCCTACAGGCTGCCGGATTACTGTAGCGTTTTCCAAGCGGAAATAGTAGCCGTAACCAAAGCAGTAGAGACGCTGGAAGAGAATAGCTTAAGCTGCAACCGTTTTAACTTTTATAACGACAGTCAAGCCGTAATTAAGGCAATAATCTCGCATAGCACACCATCTAAATACGTGTTAGAGTGTAGGCAATCCCTGTAGAGAATCGGGACAGGGAGAAGCATACATCTATATTCGGTCCCAGGGCATATGGGAATAGATGGGAATGAAAAGGCGGATGGAATAGCTAAAAAGGGCGCATCCCCTGAAGCTTTCTCCGTAGATGTCCCAATTAGACAGGGAGATATTAAGCGAAGGCGAGAGGTGCACATGATCGACCAAGCTGGAAAGGCGTGGGTTCAAGTCCGGGGCTAAAAAGTGAAGTTGCTTCTATCATTAAAAAGAGAGGACTGTAGACTCATGACGGGTATTCTGACTGGACACTGCCTTCTGGCATCACGTGCCTTTAAGTTGGGCTTGGTCAGTGAAGCAGGTGTAGGACGTGCGGGCTGGAGGATGAAAGGATCGAGCACGTTCTGTGCTCGTGCCCTGCGCTTGCCAGGCTAAAACTCGGGCTGTTGGGAGTGATACAGGTGTCAGATTTAGATGCAGATGGCTTAAGTCCTAGGAAGCTTCTAGTATTTGCCAAGAGGACGTAGTTATTTTATAACATAGGTCCTGGTTTTTGATAGGGTTTTTCAATTTGGTCGTTAAAATGAACTGAATGAATGAATGAATGAATGCTAACACTACGGACTCATTCAGTCTATGTGAGGTCCTCATGGACCGGCCAGTTCAACCTAACCTAACCATGACGGACAAAGCGATAGCTGCTTCGATTATATGTATCTTCAAATCCACGTCCTGTTGTACAACTTTTTTCCAATTTCCGTCACTGAAAGAAAAAGACTGGTAAAATCAACCGAAATACGGGTCAATTCAACCGAAATTTCTGTCAATTTTTACCCATCGCAACAAGATGTTGAATTAACTGCGCACAAATCGTTAATTCGTAATTTACCGTTTTCGTAGTCAAATGAACAAAAAAAGTTGTTACGACAGTTTGTACGAAGGTACCTATGTTGCGGCATTTGCAAGGCAGATGAAAGCTTAGGAAAATTTTCTTCTAATTGAAAAACCTTATTTCTAAAATTTTTATGTTGCTTTGCCCGGGTGTGAACCCAGTGTCTACAGTGTGGTAGGCGGAGCACGCTACCATCACACCACAGCGGCTGTCATATACATACGTAAATATGTGCATACATATAGTACACAGCATACATAAGTACAAAGTAGAGAGCGCAATGAGCGTAAAATTCTCTTTGAAATTTGCTCATGTATTGACTGTTGATCGCTGTTGAAATGACCAGTGAGATCAGTTGAGTTAACAAAAAAATCAGTTAGATTGATTAGGAATCTGTCAATTTTACGGAATTTTGTTAAATTAAGAGCTACAATTTCTCTTCTGTTGAAATTAATAAACTAATTTGTTCGCTTGACAAAGAACTCTGTCGAATTAACCATAATTCGACCAATTTCCCCGAATCTCCGTTAAGTCAGTAACAACAGAACCGATTTGTTGATTTTGCTAGCACCATTTCTTTCAGTGTTCTGCTATATATTTTTACGCTAACGTACTTACTTGCTTTGCATATTTGATGTACCAAACATTTGCTTGTAATTTTGGGCATGTTCTTTATGAATAAGCTTCGGCATAGTGGTATTTTTAAAAGCACAATAACTAGCCAATTATTGTTAGTTGCTCTCGTTAAGAGGGTTTTGATTAAAATATGAAGATTATTTTAAAGAAAAAAATTAAAAAATGCGACTTGTAACTCTCTTCAAAGCAACTTGTTGTTCGTGACATACTTTTTCAGTTTTCATATAACAAATAATATTAAAAGCAAGTGAGGACGGGTCATACCTTTCCTAGATGGAGCTGAACAATAATTTGATGAAATTTCAATTCAATTCGTTTAATCTGAACCGTCAGTTGTATGGAATATATATTATGTATATCACATATCTTGTCGATTTTTTCAGACAATAATGTGTGCCCTATATGTGCACATCCTGTGAAATTTCAAACTCCTAGCTAATAAAATGAGCAAGAAGTTACAAAAACCGTCTTATTCAAAAAAATAGTTTGTATGGGAAAAATATGCAGTAGATTAAGCGAACACCCAAATATGCCCCCTCACCGAATTTTAGCAAGATATATCAGACGGACATACCTAAATCAACTCAACTAATCATCCTGATTATTTCGGTATATTTTTTGGGGTCTCTTTCTTCTTCTTCAGGGATCTACAACTTTGTGACTCGCGACAAACTTAATATACAAAATACGAAATTGGCAGGACGGAAACCAGATGTTTAATGCCTATTCGAACGCCATCTGTAAGCAGATTAATTTTCGCTAAAAAGCTTGTTACAGCAGAAATATACTCGAAATGTTTGCCAACCCATTGTCGAGTTACGTCCCGCTTAGAAACAACTTTTATCGAAGGATTTTGATGTTGTTTTTCCGGGGCTTGAACCCAGGACCATCGGTGTGGTATGCATTCGACGCCACTACCAGTATTGCAAAGTCTAAATTGAGAACTAACTTCTTCTCAAATTGAGAAACATTTTGAAACAAAAAATTACCTTTGTTTTTAGAATCTATTGCCCTGCAAAAATCGTTGGATGTTAATTGTGTCATACTGGGTACTCCATGAATTACTCTGATTTAATGCTGAGCTGGAGTATATGGACCATATTTTTTGTATGAATTTTGGTTAATTTTGGAGCACTGGCTTGGTCCATAGCGAGTACTCCATACATGCATACATGGAGTACTCGCGATTTTTGCAGGGTGTAATCCAGTAAAGCGAATGTTGGAAAACAGTGCATGTAATTTGAGTATTAAGTTCAACTTTAAAGCTGGAGACATTGGTGCTTTATCGGTAACCGTATCGGTAACCTTTTAACAGCTGATTCGACCAACCTTATGAGAATTAATGCAATCGATTATTGGTGCCGCTAAGGTCGTAACCGTATCGTAGCCAACCAATTGGGTTTTGGTTTACCGTCGTAACGATAAACAGCTGATTACGTTAGGGATACGACTACAGCGATACGACAAACGGCACCAATGAATCCAGCTTAACTCTTATGTTTACTTTGAGTAAATTGAGATTACGGGTTCTACTGTTATTGCTCAAGCGTGAAATTTAAATGCGCTTAAATTATGAATTAATCAATCAGCACAGTCTGTTAATGCCTTTAACAAGTTTTTACTGGAGAACTGCACTCACTTAACGCTGCTATGCTCAGTTACTGCTGTTACTACTCATTCATGCTGTTGCTGTTATTAACGCTGCTGGCTGCTAATTCTCTTACTGCCGCTGTTATTCTATTCCTATCTACTATTGCTGCTATTTTCCCTGTTATTGCTGCTGCTGTTCCTTCTTGTTCTTCGTTTTCTTCATCTATTCTGCGCGTATACATTGCATATAAGTATATATATATATATATGTATGAACATACCTAGCTTTTGTCTACTTACTTACTTAATCGCTACTACTATTTTTGCTCATATTTTTTATAGCGCAACTTTCGCCATTTGGCCAATTCTGCCAATTCAGTACGAATTCATTCAGACGCTCGCTCAGTCATCGGTGCAGATGTTCGTCGAAAGTGAGTTGTTGTGTGCTATATGATGCGTGTGCGTGTATGTACGTTTGTTTGTGTAAGCTCGCTAAGTACTTATTAGTTAGCTGATTTAGTGACAGCATTAACGCGATGCTAATTAACATCAAAATAAAACAACTGTCAAACCGGGCTAGCGTATGTACAAATAAGTATGTAAGCGAGGCCGTGTAAACGAGTGATATAATGAGTATCACAGCGTTCGGTATCAATTGTGGTACGTGCTGATTGCAAACAATTTTTTTTCTCCTCGCGCTACGATATATTTATTTATACATCTCTATATATGTATGAATGTTTTTTTGTTGTTTGATTAATTTTGCTATTCGTCAATGTATTTTTATTGTCAATGTTAAACTTGTTATTGTTGTTGTTATGCTATTCATGTGAGCACAGCAACACACATGAAACAGTTGAGTGTGCTGTAAATGTCAAATCCATAGAGCAGTAGATGCAGAGGCTGTGTTCGCGTTCGTAAGCGCGCTTGTATGGTGGAGCCAATAAAATTTAGCAAACAACCAGACAGAAAGCAAAAGAACGAAACAAAAAATCAAAACAAGCAGCTGCGATATCACATCGAATAAAACGAAGTGAAAAATTTTCGAGTTGTAGAGAAAAATGTGAAAATTCTATGTGTTTCGTGGGTAAAAATTAAGCAGAAAAGCAATAAAGTGTGTTGAAGTGTCGCGCTGAAAATAACAACAACAGTAATTTATAATTTTGTAAAACAAAGGTGTGTATGAATAAGTTGTGCTATATTATCTGAAAAAGTTAAATCAGCATCTAAATTCTTAAATAAGTAGTGCTGCTGATGTCTGGATGCGTCTGTGCCATGGTCCCATGTGTGTTGTGACAACGCTCTGCTAAGCGGCGTTTATAGTGTTAAAAGCTCATAAGCACGTAAGCATATATGCATACGTCATAACATATATACATGTCAAAGAAGAATAAAAGAACGTAACTGTGCCCATGGGTGTAATTTGTAAGTGCTTAGGTTTTTTTTTGTGCTCCGCAAGGCAGTGACATTTGCAGTGTCTGGTGACATCCGTCTTGAATTAATGAGCGCAGTGCTACTTGAATAGTTTAAAACAAATTAAAAGTGCTATAAATACATATTGATATATGTATGTATACAAGTAATAGGGTGCGCCCAATCGGTATACAGATTTCCCTTTGATAAGCTGCAAAGCATGGCTTAGCCTAAAAAAAAATATTTGCAAGATCATATTGTTGCCGGCGAAAAACTTGAAAAAGAGGCTATAGCATCTATAGAAAATCCGTTACAAAAAAAAACGTACCGTTTACAGCTGTGAGTTTTTATTGCCGGTTCATGCACGCATTTTAGCATTTTGCCCAAATTGCGTAATTATTTTCGCATTTTCCATACAAATGTTGAGATCATCCATCCTGCATACGCAAGGAGTAGCGATGCTGTATATTTTCCTTTCCCTAACATGTTTATTTGTTTATCAATTCATTGTAGTTATTTGACAATTCGCGCACGTGTTTTATATTTCTCCAAAAATGTTGTATTTAAAACAATTATTGTGGATGCATAATGTGCGATTCTACATATTGAACGATAAAGTACGCATGCATGCAACTGCAATACATACATAAGAAGCAATCAAACCTCGCGTTTCAATGGACAGTGATGCAGATCCTGATAGATATTTAACATGCAAATTCAACCACAATGTCATCCATATGGATCACTTTGTTATTTAATTTGTATGGTTAATTGTTATAGGGATTTGGATCACTCTCCATTGGAACCCAGGAAAATGCAGCTACATGCAGTTCTGGCCATCTTTGTATAACCAGTCGTCCGTTGTTGTTGTTGTAGTCGATAAGGTTGCTCCCTGAAAGCTTTGGGGAGTGTTATCGATGTGATAGTCCTTTGTCGGATACAGATCCGGTACGCACCGGTAACACAGCACCATTAAGGTGCTTCCCCGACCATCTCGGGAACGATTTATATGGCCACATTAAACCTTCAGGCCATCCCTCCCTCCCCAACCCCAAGTTCCATGAGGAGCCTGGGGTCGCCAGAGCCTCGTCTGTTAGTAAAACAGGATTCGCCGCGGATAGGTGAGGTTGACAATTGGGTTTGGAGAAGCTGTATATTGCGCTGGCAACCTGAAGGGTTGCCCTACACTACCCCTGGAATCTGGTATTTTTGTCGCCTCTTACGACAGGCATACCTACCGCGGGTATATTCAGACCCCCTAACCAGTCACCCGTTAGTGGCTAATTGTTGTGTTATAGCTGTATTTTTTTACCTCTATAGACGTTTACGTTTAAACTTTATATGGACTGCTAAGCGTCAAACTATAAATACACCTCTGAAATTGCTGCGCATAAAATTAGTACTACTAAATTTCAATACGCATTATACTCAGATGTAACTTAAATATGTGCCTATGTTCCACCTCTACACTAAATCTATGTATCACCTCTTAAGATGGTGCGTGTCCATAATTCATCGTAAACTGAATCAGCTATATGTTATACACTATGGTCATCAGAGGGTTATGTCCCCGCTTTTCGGCACACGCTGTGCTGTAGCTAGTTATTTACCCACTGCCGCCTAGATGGGTCTCCTAAGCATTATCTAAGCGAGAATAAGCGTTTTGTTTAGGCGCAAACGTAAATGTTTTCGTGTGTAAAAAAAACACGGCTATTATTGAAATAAAGCAAAATTATCAAACTAAAAACAAATCCTTGCATAACATGCACATGGCTCGATGGTTGGTAAACAAGAAAACATATAATTTGAATTTTGCAAAATGGACATTTGCTTAATGAGGCCAGCAAGAACACTTTTTCGAATCCTAGACTCGAAAATCCTATGCTTATATTAGCATGAACATTGTATTATTCATTGAATTTGAGCCTAGGCGTTCAACTGTTTTTCGTCGTCCAACAATTCCGTTCTGCCAATTTCTTCGTTTCTTTTCTGTATCAATCGCTAGTTCGAATTTCTAAGTGTACTCACATGCTTTAACTTAAGCCTTCTAACGTGGTCGGTGCCCCATCTTTCTCTGCTTCCTTATAGAGTACAGATTACAGAAATTGCGACGGCGTTCTTTAAGTTTCAATCTCCTGAACTCTGTGACGTCGATACAGCTCATCATTATACAATTTTCTGATAGCAAAGTCACCCCATCACGGCTGGCGCCGCAAAATTGGCCTTGCTCAGCAAAGCTTCAAAAATCTTTCTAACCTAGAATTTTTCAAAACGGTTGATCTCAGACTTCTATTGAATAACATTTAATTTCAGATTACGGTTGGAGAGCGTTTTTAAAGCGATTTGTTGTACAACGCACTATCCCGCAAATACTCATACCTCTTCACTCTTGCCAATAATGCTACTTTGTACTAGGCAAACGAAAATCACGCTCTACAAATAAGTCACTTATCGTACCCGTCCTGCTGCTATATGATGCAGAAGCATAGGCGATGACAATATCAGACGCAGCGTCTCTGAAAGTGTTCGAGAGAAAGGTTCTTGAAAGATTTACGAACCTCTACCCGTTGGCGATAGAAGAAGATTTTATGATGAGCTGTACGAGCTTTACGCAGACATCAACTTAGTCTGGCGAATTAAAACGCAGCGGCTACGCTTTCTGGGCATTTTTTGCGAATGAAAGATGACGCTCTGGCTAAGAAAGTATTTTGTACCCGCCTATGGAAGTAGATGAAGAGGGCCAGCCCCCACACCACTGGAAGGACCAGGTGGGAAATGATTTAAATGCCCTTGGTGTTACCAATGGCGTCAGTTAACCCAACAAAGGAGCGATAAGGTGTGCAATCGACGGTCCTAAACCGTTTAAAATGGTTAAAGTTCCAATTAAGAAGAAGAGTGCTATAAATAATTCACTGTTGAATGGACAATGAAATCAGTTATTTTAACAGTGAAATCAGATTGGTTGAGAATCTGTCACTTTTACAGAATAGTGTTAACTTAGACCAATAGTTTATCTTCTATTGAAATTACTTTACAGTTTGTTGACAAAAAGCTCGCTTGATTGTCTGGTAATTCAAAGACACAACTCGTTTGTTAATATTACCAGGCGCCATTTCCTTCTGTGTAGGAACCTTTCTTGTTAATTCTTGACCTCATTCTCTGCCATCTCACTTCTGTGTTTGTTTCAAAGGCATCTGATATATGTATATTGTCGTTCGTTTCCGCACACTTTCAACGATATCAGTTTCCCATTTATGGCAGTGTGAAAGGCGCTTGAATATGATCAGATATTTGTTTCACAACAGCTTCGCGTAAGCACAAATCCCTATTTAATTTTCATACATATGTACCTTTTGTGTTTCACAGGAAATATCAAGAAAACTCGAATAGTAATTCAAATGTTTTATAGCAGATACTGTTCTCACCCGATACCGTGGCTTTTTTCTTTCTATGAAAAAAGTCTTCATCTGGCGGATCTCAATCGAAAGGCAACGAGAAGGAGTATTTGTATGATGGTATATGATGAATATTATATCTCATAGTTAGTCTCATATAGGATAGTAAGCAAAATATTTTCATTTAAAGTTTTATAAGCTATTGCCAAATTCACATGAGAATACATGTCCACTTAGGTATTTTTATATTGCCGTACCCTTTAATCTCAAAAATTCTTAAGTCTGCGTAACAAGCAATACCAAGAAACCAAAATATAAAACAAAGAAACCGCTGGCGACAAAATTCCCATCACGTTGCTCGAACATGGAAATTATGTAAGGCAGGCGCCGAATTGTATACAAAAATATAAAAATACTAATTGGTTGTGTACACAGTCGTGAATATTTATTGATAAAGCAGCTGTGAGTGGCAAATAAGATTCGTGTTCTAAAATTAAACAATTAAAAACAAGCTAAAAGTATAAAGTTATGTTAAATATTATGCGATAAAGAACAAATAAGTACTTATTAAAAGAAATTTATTGAAACAAGATATCAAAAATATTTAATGTTTACCTAATCTAAAGTTATGCCGCATTCGAAGTGAGTGACAAACAACTTAACGCGAAATAAATAAAATTGTACAGAATAATGAAGCAAAGTAAAGAGCAAGGCCCCAAAACAAAGTGATATACCAAGAAATATTGTGTCAATAAATAAGGATAGGAAAGTTTTTATAAAAATTTATTAAAAAATAAACAAGAAAAGTGCAAAGATTGTTAGCATAAGCAAAGTGGCAAGGGATTATTTTAAGGCCTGGTTTTTCAGTAGATGGTTAAGCTAAGCTTAAAATAAATTTGCTTAAACTCTAGTCAAATTTAAACTACTGAGCAGTTTTTCAGTCACAGTTTAAGACCGCCTTTGGAGTATGCTTTTTTGTACAGCAACATTGGTTATTATTATGCAGATAATTTGCCGATACGGCAACAGCTGAATTTTGTTTACCCAACAAACATGAAAAAAAATATTTGTCAAGACAAATATATATCTAGTTCCGGAAGTGATATCCAACATTATTATTATTTAACTATTCTTATACCAAATAGTTCTCGAGTTGATATCCAACTTCATTCTCCAATCACTATCCAACCTTTGAGAAATTTTGTAAAATTTAGTGTTCTTGAGCTGATTATCATTACCAAATTATTATCCAACCTTTGAGAGACTTTGGGAATATACAGTTCTCAAATATTTCTCCATTGGATATCGATACTATTAAAAGAAATTTAATTTAAACAAGATATGAAAAATATTTAATGTTTACCTAATCTAAAGTTATGCCGCATTCGAAGTGAGTGATAAAAAACTTAACGCGAAACAAATAAAATTGTATAGAATAATGAAGCAAAGTAAAGAGCAAGGCCCGAAAACAAAGTGATATACCAAGAAATATTGTGTCAATAAATAAGGCTAGGAAAGTTTTTATAAAAATTTATAAAAAAAATTAACAAGAAAAGTGCAAAGATTGTTAGCATAAGCAAAGTGGCAAGGGATATTTTAAGGCCTGGTTTTTCAGTAGACGGTTAAACTAAGCTTAAACTAAGTTTGCTTAAACTCTAGTCAAATTTAAACTACTGAGCAGTTTTTCAGTCACAGTTTAAGACCGCCTTTGGAGTATGCTTTTTTGTACAGCAACATTGGTTTTTTATTATCCAGATAATTTGCCGATACGGCAACAGCTGAATTTTGTTTACCCCACAAACATGAAAAAAATATTTCTCAAGCCAAATATATATCTAGTTCCGGAAGTGATATCCAACATCATTATTATTTAATTATTCTTAAACCAAAGAGTTCTCGAGTTGATATCCAACTTCATTCTCCAATCACTATCCAACCTTTGAGAAATTTTGTAAAATTTAGTGTCTTGAGTTGATTATCATTACCAAATTATTATCAAACCTTGAGAGATTTTGGAAATATACAGTTCTCAATATTTCTCCATTGGATATCGAGTGAGGTGGAGTTGAAAAACAATCTCCAAGGTGGTACCACCAAAACCAGCAGCTGTTGTATTATGAGAAATAAACACCTGGTGATTGCAGTAATGAAGCGTAATTAATCAAAAATAAATATACATATTTTATTTTATTTTCGTGAAAATACTGTAGTATGGCATCTTACATTTGAGTCCACAGATTGGGAATTAAATTTTTTCAACTTAAGTAATAGAAGTTTTTGTTTTATAAAAAATTCCCTCTTTTGCTGATACGCTATAATTCTCTAGTTGAGCCACTGTTTCGAAACAACTCTTGAGATTTTAGAAGTATGCCTAGTTACCTACATCAGCTCTAATGGTCCTCAAGCGCAAATGCTTGTTGGTATATTCGACGCCGTTTCGAACGAACGCAAATAACTGATAGGTTAACTAGAGTGTAACCCTGCCAGATCAGATGCTTAAACTCACCTTCAGTTAAATTAGGTGAAAAACTGCAGAATAAGTTTAAGCGTAGTTTAACTGACAAACTGAGTTGAAATTGTACTGAAAAACGGTCCTAAGTAACCTCTTCATGGAGATAGTTTTTTTAGTGGCTTTCAGAGGCATACGTGTTCGTTGTCTTCTTTTGGAAGAACATAAATATAAAGCTATTGGAAATATAACCAAGAAACTTGTAGCGTATAATATCGAACATGAATGAACTCATGCGTAAATAGCAGTGTTGGGCATAGTGCACTAAACGCTTGTAAGTGCATTGCACTCATAACAAATCTCTCTTATTTTTTTTATGAGTTTAGGCTTTTTTGCTATAAGCTGAACACAAAACGTGCTCAACAGTTTCTTTATACAGTCCGCACTACCCACATCAGCCGGTAAATAATGAGCTTAATGTATAAGCATCTCGTAGTTTGCCAATCAGAAGAGCCATAAGCCTTATATAAGCAACTTTGTGAGTCAAATATCGTAGGATTGGCACTTGATCTAAGGAATTTTACTGTCCCGCGATTGTGACCGAGACCCGAATAGAGAAGTACGCTCCGACCTAAGACGAATGCTTGTTTGCATTCCCAGCGCACTTTTAATGAAGTGCTGTGTCAGATTATTTCTTATGGCCGCTTGACTATTATTGAAATAGTATTGTGTAATCGTCCAAACGCTTCACACCACTTATGATACATCTTGCATAAGATAAAGCCCACTTTTTTAAAGCATTCGCTTTAAGGTATAACCTACCTACTACTCGTTGTACAGCATACTGAGTGATCATTAAAATCAGAGCGGCTCAACCCCTATACACTTAAAGCACCTTCGTTTATATTTTGCCATGAAGAATAGGCACAATACAATTCACACTTTGAATATAAAAAAAAATGTATCGCACTCCCTCACTTGTAAATTCGATGCATATGAAAGGCCTGAATTTCATATTAAGTGCAAAGAGAAGGCACTTATATATGAAGGCCAAGGCACTTCGGTATGATATTAAAATTAACACAACAAATTGGTACCAAACATTTTTTCAAAAATATTGTAGCACTGAGAAAAGTTTTAACTCAAATGTATTCATTAAGGGGACTATCAAAATTCTTGAACTTTAAAAAAAAATTTTATTTTTTTCAATTTAAAAAGTTTCAGTGTACATATTTTTGTATATGTATTGTGATTTGCCACTTCGATACAAGCAGCCCTGATTAAATATTTGTGCTGATAAAATAAATTGAAAAAAGTTTATTAAAAACTAAATTGTAAGATTTTTGGAACAGGAAATTAGCGTTTGTAATTTGCTAAGTGCGTGTGTGTCCATGATAAAAGAAAGCATTATTTTATGACTTCCAGTTCCACTGCCGTCGCGAGAGACTTGAAATTGTGGAAATTGTCGTTATAAAGCTCGGTTTTTCTGTACAAACTCAACTCAGTTTGTTAATTAAACAACGCTTGAATTTATTCTGCAGTTTTTTCAGCCCACTTTAACTGAAGCTAAGCTGAGCCTAAGCGGCTGATCTGGCAGCGTTAAATATAGTTAACCTATCAGTTATTTGCGTTTCGTTCGCAATGACGTCCAATATACCTAACTGGCATTTGGGCTTGAGTACCATTAGAGCTGATGTTGATAATTAGGTATACTGCTAAAATCTAAAGCGTAGTTTCGAAACAGAGTCTCAACTTAAGACTTAAAGCGTTTTCAGCAAAAAACAAAATTTTTATGAAGCAAAATGCTGTTACTAAAATTGAAAAGAAGATAGTTCTCTACCAACCAGGTGTTTATTTCTCGCAATAAACAGCTGTTGGCTATGGTGGTACCATCTTGGAAAAGATTTGTTTTCAACTCCATCCCAACTCGATATACAATGTATGATATCAACTGGAGAAATTACTGAATACCAATTTTAAAAACTATAGA
Source organism: Eurosta solidaginis (assembly GCA_029619165.1). Taxonomy (NCBI): domain Eukaryota; kingdom Metazoa; phylum Arthropoda; class Insecta; order Diptera; family Tephritidae; genus Eurosta; species Eurosta solidaginis. The sequence goes on along the minus strand of JARSSU010018120.1, from coordinate 5,579 downwards.
TTTCTCATAATCTCAAAGGTTGAATATTTTTTGGAGAATGATAATGGATATAAAATATCTGATTTAAAAACAATTAGAGAATTATGTTGTATACCAACTCCAAAACTAGATATATATGTATGTATTTCTCTAAAGCTGGATAAATATTTATTCCGTGTTTATTGGGTAAACAAAACCCAGCTGCTTCCGTATCTACACAATATTTAGACAACAAATAACCAATGCTGTCGTTCACAAAACCTTGCGCCTTAGGCGACTGTGACTGAAAAACTCCTCTGTAGTTTAAATGGAGTTTATATTTGACTAGAATTTAAGCAAACTGACCCAAGTGGTAAAATTACCAGATATTGAGGGAATCGTCAGTTGATCTAATAATGCTCGTAAGTTTGGCCAGCGAGGTTTACTGTTGAGAATTTGAATAGCTTGATACTGATAGGTGGTGCTCAAAAATGATGTAAATGATCTTAAAACCATATCCTGGATGCCTGATGTTTATATAAGTTATCCCCAGGGAAAATCTAAGCTTCGCATAGGCCCGATTTTATCTCAAATTATCCAAGTAGATTATTTAGTCGGCGGGTATTTCCAAAACATTTTTTATGGAGATGAAATCTTCAGAGCATTTGCGTGATGATGTCTATACGTGAAATTAAATACACGGTGTAGGTATAATACTAAAATGGAATAAATTTAAATCATTTGAGATGTTGACGAGACCTTTACCGTAAAACAAATGCTATTCAAATTGATATTGCAATAGCACTAACACTCGCAAATTTTAAATCTCCTAGCCAAGCTCTGATTTCTGGAATACTTAGTTATTGGGTGGCCAACTTAATTTTCTGACTTCAATCTTATACAAGAAATTGATGCTGTCCTTGGGAATGTCGCGCCAGAGGCAAACCAAACAAATAAATTTATATTATGGACTCCCGTCCAGTACGAAGAATCACTGGCGGCGAGAAGTTAAAAACGTCTCCTAAACTTAATGGGACTCGGTGCAAAGGAGTCGAGTGGAGACTGTCTATGTCCATAATAAATAAATAATAAATATTATTGTTATTAGAGTGCTGTTTATATGTTCATGACCACCCTATGTAGTGCAGTATCGACAGACTTGCCTTTGGTGTACGAATAATGTTTCGTTCATATCTGATATTTTAAGGATATGTATCTATCATTTCTTTGGGGTTTTTAAATGAAAAGTTATCGAGCTGACTGGCCTGTAGCCTTTAGGATGCAAATAACTGACTATTCTCGCTTTCGGTATGAATACTACCCGAGTCGCTCTCCAAGAGTGCGGTACGTGGCCATTCTCTAATCGTTTCACCACAACTGCAACAAAACAGGATCAGGCATCTGGAACCAGGGATCTAAATTTGGCAAACGTTTTTATCACCCATTTGATTTAGTATTTGTCACCTGGCCGCGTTTGTCGTATTTGAAGCGTTGTTGCACAACTTTTTCACATCATCTCACCATGGAAAGAATGTATTAAGTAGCGCCTCCTGAAAGTCTTCAATACTACCTGATTATTTCCCGCCAGCCCTTATTCATACAACCCTTTAGATAGTACTTTTCTCAGTCTCAGCGTGTCGTTAGAGAATTCTTTGTCCGCACAGAATGTGTTCAATGAAATTCCCTTCGACCTGTTGACTTCGCATTTATACATCTTCAAAAGATCCTAATGACAACCACACCTATGCGAGGCGAATCCTGTTTACAAATATGCATGTATCATACACTATATTTAGCAGATATTTTCCTTCTGTATTTTGAAGCGTATGCGGAAGTAGTTTGTGCATCGTCTGAGAAGGATGCCTTTTAAAAGATACTTTATTTATACGCTGATATATCATGCGCAGAGCATAGTGGTCCATATCAAGACCATTGAATGTTGCGTAACATTTTTTGGGACGATACCTGCATAATTATCTGTAGTACATACATTTTATTGGTAAAATTATCAAATTGTAGTACATACACATACATTCTGATGTGTATTCGCATCCGCGCCTATGGCAATCCTTTTGTGAGCCACCAGCTTTTGAACTCTTCTGGTGCGGACCACTACATTATGAGCCTTTTAGTTTGATGCCGGGCTAGGGGGATCTTCTTTTCCCTGCTATACTGCTACCGCCGCTAAGTCTGCAGTGCCTAAGTTAGATAGCATACACGAGTGTTGGTGTTTCCTGAACTTGACAACAGCTCTAAGCCTGATTTCCGTTTATGCCAGGCATTTCGCGCGTTTCTGCGCTACATAAAACGAACCCCCCTCTTGGAGTCAGGCGGAGCTCACTCAATACCAGCCTTGCTCTGTGTAGATTTATCTGTTAGAATCGCATCGCCATTGAGCTGTGTGTCTCTCTCCAACTTTTCCACCACTAGATCTTACTTACTTAATTGGCGCTTAACCATCTAACGGTATGACCGTTCAACAAGGCGCGTCAGCGCCTCCTTCGCTCCGCCCAACCGGAGCCAATTGGTCACTACCAAGGGAGTTTCAATCGTTTTCCACCTGGTTCTTCAAACGGAGTGGGCGCCCTCTACACTCTGCTTCCATAGGCGGGTTCCGATAGAAAACTTACTTTCTTCGCATAACATGGCCTAGCCAGCGCAGCCGCTGCGTTTTTAATTCGCTGGACTATGTGGCTGTCTGCGTATAGCTCGTACAGCTCATCATAAATCTCTTCGGTACTCGCCATCGCAACGCGTAGAGGTCCATAAATCTTTCGAAGAGCTTTTCTCTCGAACACTCCCAAAGCCGCTGTTGTCATGGTCCATGCTTCTGGCCCCATATAGCAGGACGGGTACGATAAGTGACGTGTATAGTATGATTTTCGTTCGCCGAGAGAGGACTTTAATTCAATTACCTACTAGTCCAAGTAGCATTTATTGGCAAGATTGATTCTTCAGCTGGATTTCAGTGCTGATGTTGTTGCTAGTGTTGATGTGCTGGTTCCCAAATAAACGAAGTCTTTTACTATTTCGTTTCTAAATTTGGCTTTGTGCCCAAACAGTAAACGAAACGTGTTGCCAAGAAGGCGCATATGCGGCTGCTCTACCTCTTGCGTCGAATGGACAGCAGTAACTGCTCGTTTTGGTCGGCGCGTCCTTCTGATCCTTCGCTTAAAAAAAAAAAAATCTCAGTCCATGGTCGGCGCTCGCTTAAGAACTCTAACCCATTACATAACAAAAATATATCTCGCACCCGATCTTTCTAACCGCCCGTGCTTCTGTCTTTTTGTTTTTCCGCTTTTTTGTTTTCTTTTTGTTTGTGTTTTCCAGCTTGGATACAGCAGATCTAACAGCGCGGGGTGTTTAGGGGTTAAGAGAGCCGATAATTATGCGAATGCGTCCTCAGCGATACGTGCCGAGTACATGTGCAAGGAGCGCTTTTACTTAGAGATATCTGTCTCCAGGGAGTGCGGTAAAGTTCGATGCACTAGTATGGGCGAGATTGTTCCCCCCCGCCCCCCCTCCTCCCGCTCAGCAGTATCCAAATTAAAGAAAAAGTCGGCACGATAGGGGGGTGCAACGCCCCGACCGCCGTGTCTGAAAACACTCGGTGTTTAGGGGGTTTCCGAACGGTGCCTCGTGGCAGATGTGGTTCTCCTCCTGCTGCCTCGCGTCAGCTGGGGGCTCGTCCCAACAGTGTTCGTAGCTCATCTCGTTGGATTCCCCGCCAATTCCCGCTTCCCTTTCTCGTCTGACTGCAGGACCGTGAGGGCCCTTGTGATGGTGTTGCTGCTCAGCAGGGTACGCTTGCCGTCCAGCTTTACGTAAGTAATTAAAAGAAAAAAAATAAAAACGTGCCAATCTGTCGGCTATTTTGGGGGGTGCCCGCAGCCCGGGATGTAACGGTTGTTGTTGGTCCCGGGCGGGGTCAGGAAGACCAAATTCGCAACAAGGAGCGGGAATATGATATGCAGGCGGGCGCTTGAATCGTAGTCTGCCTAGGTAGGCCGTGCAGGGGGTGATTGAGAGCTGCTCCTCCTTGTCGCGTGTAGCTGTAACAAGAAAATAAAACATCGCGGAAATCACAAAAGAATATGTATGGCGAAAAAATGTGCTCTCCGTTTAAAATAACAAATCACATTGCGTAAGCGCACGGAAAGAGGGTGATATGTGTCGGATTTTAAGGGATCTGTCCCCGCCGCCTCGTCCCTGCTTTCCTCATTATTCTTCCCTTCTCTCCTTCTTCTCACTTTTGTTTCTTCTTTTTTTTCTCCCCAGACGGGTTTTTTTTTTCTTTTTTTTTTTTTCTTTTTTTTCTTTTGTTTTTTTTTTTTTGGTTGTTTTTTGTTTTGTTTTTGCGTTCGGTTTCTTTGAAATTTTCTTCTGTCTTGTGTTTTTTGTTTGTTTTTTTTGATTTTTTTGTTTTATTTGTTTTTTTTTTTTTTTTTTTTCTGTTGTTTGTGTTTTGTATGGTTTTTTTTTCGTTTTTTTGCTCCTGGCGTTTTTTTGTTTTTTTGTTTTTTTGTTTGTTTTTTTTTTTTTTGTTTTTTTTTTTTTGTTTTTTTTTTTTTTTTTGTTTTTTTTTTTTTTTTTTTTTCTTTTGATTTTTGTTTTTTTTTTTTTTTTTTTTTTGTTTTTTTTTTTGTTTTTGTTTTTTTTTTTTTTTTTTTTTTTTTTTTTTTTTTTTTTTTTTTTCTTTTTTTTTTTTTTTTTTTTGTTTTTTTTTTTTTTTCTTTTTTTGTTTTTTTTTTTTTTTTTGTTTTTTTTTTTCCCAAGATTTGGGGCAATATTGTGAATCAATCTAATGCCTGGTTTCGACGAGGAGCGTAGACAGACAGATCAGGCGGGGTGGGGCGGTTACTGTCATGTTAACCGCTGACCGATGCGTAGGGTTGTGCTCGCTGGGTCAGTGGGGTGTGCTAACGGGTGGCTGGATCGGTGGGGGAGGAAAGCCCATGAGCGAGCCTGCATTGCTGGGATGAAGGGTGGCACGAACCTCGTCCGCGAGAGCGGATATCTCGCGAGACAATCCAGCCCGGGTTTGGGTTTCGCCACGGGCGTGGGGGGCTTTTTGCTTCTCCGTTCGAAAGCAACAATCGTTTGTATCCGGCGCGAAAAAGACTATCTCGCGCCAAGTCGCCTGAAGAAGAGCTCAGAAACAATAGCCTTAACTGACCAGAACTTGAGAAACAAAAGAAAACAAACCCCTTAAAATGTCAAATAGGTGGTCCCGTCGGATCAAATTAACAACTTTCTCGTGCGAGGGCTAATTCTTCTGGCTCGGGAGATGTGCCCGCGATGGCCGTGAACGTCTCCCCCCCGGGCGCCACCATGCTCGTATCCGCCTCAGCGGTCTGTTAGAATCTAGAGCCCGCTACCTCAAGGCGATAAATTCGATATAATTACTCGATAACGTTTCGGTCTGAAATGCACAGGTCATCACGTTTAGGTCATTGAAATAATAGGAATACAATTGCGATAAGTGAATAAGTAAATTTTTTCAAGAGGCTGAGTTAAATCTCGATTTTATGTTACGTCGGGCGTACCACCGATAACTTCCAGCAATTGGCGTCGCGTAGGGTGTACTCGTGGAAAAAAAAAAATTGTAATTCTCAGGAATA
>JARSSU010018119.1:0-26279 GCA_029619165.1 Eurosta solidaginis | reverse complement strand
GCTATAGGAAGCGTTTTATCATAACTGGTCGATGGACAGGAGAAGGTAGTTGCATATTACAGCCGATCAATTGGAAAACCAGAGAGCAACTATTGCGTTACACGGAGGGGGCTGTTGGCATTGGCAGAGTGTATTAAACATTTTCACAAATACCTCTACGGCCAGCGATTCCGAGTCAGGACAGATCACGCAGCGTTGAAATGGCGTCTGCAGTTCCGTAATCCAGAAGGACAATTGGCACGGTGGATCGAGGGACTACGAAGCTATGGCTTTTCCATTGAGCATCGAAAAGGTAGTACCCATGAAAATGCTGATGCAATGTCACGAAGACCATGCAGTTTGGAATGCAAGCACTGTTCAAGGGCCGAGGCTAAAGAAGACATTATAGATGTCCGGCTGATGACTATAACATGTACGGATGAATGGAACAAGGAACAACTAAGGAAGTGTCAGCTAGAAGATACTGATCTGTCACATGTTGTTGTTGTTGTTGGGACGGAGGGAGCTGTTGGCATTGGCAGAGTGTATTAAACATTTTCACAAATACCTCTACGGCCAGCGATTCCGCGTCAGAACAGATCACGCAGCGTTGAAATGGCTTCTGCAGTTCCGTAATCCAGAAGGACAATTGGCACGGTGGATCGAGGGTCTACAAAGCTATGGCTTTTCCATTGAGCATCGAAAAGGTAGTACCCATGGAAATGCTGATGCAATGTCACGAAGACCATGCAGTTTGGAATGCAAGCACTCTTCAAGGGCCGAGGCTAAAGAAGACATTATAGATGTCCGGCTGATGACTATAACATGTATGGATGAATGGAACAAGGAACAACTAAGGAAGTGTCAGGTAGAAGATACTGATCTGTCACATGTTGTTGTTGTTGTTGTTGTTGGGACGGAGGGAGCTGTTGGCATTGGCAGAGTGTATTAAACATTTTCACAAATACCTCTACGGCCAGCGATTCCGCGTCAGAACAGATCACGCAGCGTTGAAATGGCTTCTGCAGTTCCGTAATCCAGAAGGACAATTGGCACGGTGTATCGAGGGTCTACAAAGCTATGGCTTTTCCATTGAGCATCGAAAAGGTAGTACCCATGGAAATGCTGATGCAATGTCACGAAGACCATGCAGTTTGGAATGCAAGCACTGCTCAAGGGCCGAGGCTAAAGAAGACATTATAGATGTCCGGCTGATGACTATAACATGTACGGATGAATGGAACAAGGAACAACTAAGGAAGTGTCAGCTAGAAGATACTGATCTGTCACATGTTGTTGTTGTTGTTGTTGTTTGTTGGGACGGAGGGAGCTGTTGGCATTGGCAAAGTGTATTAAACATTTTCACAAATACCTCTACGGCCAGCGATTCCGCGTCAGAACAGATCACGCAGCGTTGAAATGGCTTCTGCAGTTCCGTAATCCAGAAGGACAATTGGCACGGTGGATCGAGGGACAACAAAGCTATGGCTTTTCCATTGAGCATCGAAAAGGTAGTACCCATGGAAATGCTGATGCAATGTCACGAAGACCATGCAGTTTGGAATGCAAGCACTGTTCAAGGGCCGAGGCTAAAGAAGACATTATAGATGTCCGGCTGATGACTATAACATGTACGGATGAATGGAACAAGGAACAACTAAGGAAGTGTCAGCTAGAAGATACTGATCTGTCACATGTTGTTGTTGTTGTTGTTATAGCGATAAGGTTTCTCCCCGAAGGCTTTAGGGAGTGTTGTCAATGTGAGGGTCCTTTGCTGGATACAGATCCGGTACGCTCCGGTAACACAGCACCATTATGGTGCTAGCCCGACATTTCGGGAACGATTTATATGGCCAAATTAAACCTTCAGGCCATCCCTCCCTCCCCACCCCAAGTTCCATGAGGAGCCTGGGGTCGCCAGAGCCTCGTCTGTTAGTGAAACAGGATTCGTCGCGGATAGGTGAGGTTGACATTTGAGTTTGGAGAAGCTATATATTGCGCTGGCAACCTGAAAGGGTAGCGCTACACAGCCCCTTGAATCTGGTATTTTAGTCGCCTCTTACGACAGGCATACCTACCGCGGGTATATTCTGACCCCCTAACCCGCTGGGGGTCTGATCTGTCACATGTTATGCAAGGGCTCGAACGAAACGAAAGACCAAATAGTGAGGAGATGTCAGCAGAGAGTCCCATTGCGAAGTCATATTGGGCACAGTGGAACAGTTTAGAATTGATATCCCGTTGCTTGCATCGAGTATGGGAGAGTGAGGATGGTCAATGCAAGAAGAAACTGATAGTTGTTCCGAGAAAGAGGATTCCTGACGTACTCAACGAGCTGCTTAATGGTCCAAGCGGAGGTCATCTTGGAATCACGAAGACGCTCGAGAAGATTAAACAGAGATTCTATTGGGTTGGTTGCCGTCAGTCGGTCACTGAGTGGATTGCGAACTGCGAGGTTTGCAGCAGAGCGAAAAGGCCCAAAACCCGAAGTTATGGCCAGATGAAGCAATATAACTCAGGTGCGCCATTTGAAAGGATCGCTATGGATGTCGCAGGTCCATTTCCTACTAGCAACTGCGGAAACAAATATGTACTGGTGGTTATGGATTATTGCAGCAAATGGCCAGAGGTATACCCAATCCCAAAACAAGAAGCGGAAACAGTAGCAGTGTAGTATTATGCATGATACCTCCTTATGTCAATAAGTTTGTAGTGTTATGCAGCATACTCTAATACGCCAATCTACTTTCTATGCAGACCACCCATGATACATTCACATACAATATCGACCTAAATACATTTCTTAGGCTGAGCTCAGGCCAAGGGGGCCACTGCTGGCGGACAGTGAACGGCCTATTAATTAGGTTAGCTGCGAATATCAAATAAGCAGCCCTCAACCAAGAGCGGCTGGTGAGGAGGGTTTGGCTTAAAAGGCCTAAAGCACCCTGAGAACCTCCAGTGACATGGCGAGTAGATGTCGCCCTGAATTAATCATCCACAGCCTAGTACGGGGTTGCTTCGAGGGAATACCTACCCAAGATAAGGAGGCAACTATACGACGTGGGATACACACTCAGGAAGGTAAAGAAGTAAATTATTTGTAAATTTAAGGTGATTGTCACATTAAGACTAAGCACAGTAAGGTCTTAATTAAGGTATACTGGAATCAACGCTTTGGATATGTTTGTTAAGGGCTGGCGACTGTGGCATTCAGAAATCTCAGTACACGGATTGACACACCGTCGAAATGACTTTCCGGTTAATGTCCCATTCGTCTCCGTCCCGTGAAAACCTTGGCAGACCTTGGGGTACGTTCAAAGTCCGTCATCATTAAGTTGGTGGTGCAGGTTCGGTTGAGATCCTCCCGATTAATACTGATCTGGCTCTTAACGCAGTCTTTATGAGGGAATGCTTCCCTGCCTTCGCATAGACAACCACGGGATCTATATAGGTAACTGCACACTCGAACCAAGATAGCGGCCTCAAGTGGGGACCCAATTAAATAAATGATGAGCAACAACAATCTTAATATATAAAAAACACATGTCACTATGATTGAGGCCAATGGACTCCTAAACTACTTAACCGATTTTTAATTTGTTTTGCACCCCGTGTGTAGTTTGATCTAATTTGAAATATAGGATAGGTTATATCTCATTTTATAGTCGCAATATTATTTTATTGCAATTTTTTTAAATGTTTATATGTATTAATAAAATGTTACGTATACGCACCGGCACTCACATTTTCAGGTTGTGCGGATATACTTCCGTGTAATTGGTTGGTATTTAATTAAACAACGTGCTTATCAATAAAAAATATTATAGCGAATGATATCAAGTATAGCACATCACCAGGACCGTCGAGAGGGTGCCCGGGGTTTCGGAGGGGGCCCGCAATTTGAGGTACTAAGACATTTTTTTTTAATTCAGGATAATCTTAATTGTTCATGTGCAATTTTGAAGCCGAATTTAAAAAGCAACGAAAATCTGCATTTCGTTTTAATATTATAGTAAAGTGAGAAAAATAAAAATCTATATATATAAAAAGAAAGCTAACATGTGTGTTAGTTGGTCGCCGGTGTTTGAAGAGATGCGTTGGTCGATTTTGTTCAAACTTCCACACAAGTGGCGTAAACCTCACTACATAGGTTTGGTTGCGATCGACGTACAGGGTCTCGAGATATAGGCCGAAACGTGGGCCCGAGTACCCTTAGAATGTGTTTATAGAATATGGATAACAAATGAAAGCTGTTGGTGAGTGCTTTAGTAGAGGGTAATTTTCATACCCCTGGGTGACTAGGGTCTCGAGATATAGGCCAAAAAGTGGGCCAGTGAATGCCTAGACAGTGTTTATACAATATGGATATCAAATGAAAGCTGTTGATGAGTGCTTTAGTACAGAGTAATATATTATCCAGAGACGGACTGGGACTGGGATTAGGACTAGGACTGGGACTGAGACTCGGAGTGGGACTGGGACTGGAATAAAATACATACCACCCTCTGGGACAGGCAATAAGGGATGCAGAAGAATGAGAAGGAATTGGGAAAAGAGAAAAGATAGAAGGAGATTGAGAAAGAGATAGAATGAGACGAAGACAGAGATATATGCAGCAAAAAATACGGAAGAAGGAGTGAATAAAAGGATTAGGAAAAAGTGAAGAGGGGGGAGGGCAGAGTCAGACGGAAAAAGCTTATTAAAATGTATGCATATAGGCCAAATTTAGGGCAGGACAACGTCTGCCGGGTCTTCTAGTAACAAATTAAATAAACCACACACAGGAGAAAGAAATGGCGTTCAATTCATTCGTAGGAAGGAAGCTACCTCGCTCTCCAGAAGGGCGTGACCCATCGGCTGGTGGGCCTTAACAATTCGTCGCAAGTGGTAACGAAACCCAAAGGAGCGTAGGCCGAAAGCAAGCAAGGAGCGTTGTCGCCGGGTGCTACACCGTAGCTTTGCAAAAAGAGCTCCGACAGCAAGGCTCAAACAGGCACACCAACATTAAGTGAGCTAATCAAGCAGGCGTCAGCTGCGTTAAATCAGCAAAACCCCCCTGGAGAAAAAAAGATGACCAAGCTAGGCAAGCTGATTGAGGACTTGATGCAGTTCTTCATAGGGCGTAATAATATACACGCGAAAATCAAGCGCTTGGCCTACGTAATAAAAGTGCTGTACATCGAGTCGGTCCTAGAGGTAAAGAATTTAGAACATAAATTGCGTGCAAGCGAAAGTGCCAAGGAGTCCATCACCCCCAAGAAAGCGACCGAGGAATACTTCGTACTCGACCAAGGAGAACAACGTGATAAAACCTACTACTACACCAAAAGACGTCTTGCCAGGACACGTGGGTGGTCACAAACGACGGCAAGAAACGCAGGAGAAGACGGAGCGGAAATAGGAAACTGCAGCCCAAAAGACGGGAGAGTGGCAGTTAGCTAAAAAGAAGAGCAAGAAAAAAGTACTTAAGGCTAGGCCGGATGTAATCATCATTTCCAAGGCGGGGGATGCGACGTACGCCGACATATTGCGTAAAGTGAGAAGATGCGACGAATTAAAATCCCTGGGTGGTGACGTCAAAACGATTAGAAGAACGGCGAAAGGAGAGCTGTTACTAGAGCTGAAAAAATCGCAAGATGGGAAAACAAGCGCGTACCAAGCAGAAATTTAAGCGGAACTAAAGGACTCGGCTAAGAGGCAGAGTTCTTCTCGAAATCCTTACTTCTTTGATGCTAGAACTCCTAAATGAACCAGGGATATAGGCCAAAACGTGGGCCAGTGAATGCCTAGACAGTGTTTATACAATATGGATACCTTCGATACAGGTACCAGACGATCCATTATAGATCTCACCTTCGCTAGCAGCGAATTAGCAAGACGAGCAAAATGGTCCATAAGCAACGTCTACACACATAGCGACCATAAAGCTATTAGCGTAGAGCTGCTCGGAACTCCACGAATGGTAGCAGCAAAACATCTAGAAAGTAGGAAATGGAAACAGCACATTTTCGACCGACAAATATTTGATATTATCTGGAAGGACTCCATAGTACGAGGATCGCACGCGGAAGGCCAGTCGGTTCAAATCACTAAGTCGCTATGTATGGCATGTGATGCTGCCATGCCCAGAAGTCGCGGAAAAGCCCAGCGCACTCCGGTATATTGGTAGAATGACGAAATTGCGGAAGAGCGTAGAAAATGTCACAAAGCACGAAGAATAGCGCAGAGGGCACGCTCATCACCGCGATATGCGGAGTTACACAGCACGTATTTCGCACAAATAAAGGCACTTAAAAATGCCATAAAAAAGAGCAAGAAGTTATGCTTTAGGGAAACTGCTGGATAATGTCGATCTAGATCCTTGCGGATCAGCCTACAGAACTGTGATGGTCAAAGTTAAACGACCGATATCACAGCAACCTACGTGCCCGATACTGATGAATACTATTGTTGAAACACTTTTCCCGGCGCAAGATCGCTGGACTTATCAAAGCGAGGATCTAGAAAGTACGGAAATTCCGCAAATTACAGAGCAAGAGGTGCTGGACGCTGCAAAAAGAGTTGCAGATAACAAATCCCCAGGACCCGATGGAGTAATCGCTTCCCAAGGCAGTCGGTTCTATGTACCGGAGCGACTCGGGGTTTTCCCCGACCAAGGACTGTCATTTCAGTGTGACCCCATCTAATTTGTTTCGTCCCCCCCACAAATTGTCATCCTCCCAGCAGCTCCTTGCAGCAGGACTCCTCCATATTCTCTTTCTCCGGCAAGGCATCGAACCCAATCCGGGTCCGTCTCCTGACCCCGGTTCTGAGAAATGGTTTTGCTGCATCTGCCGGAAAAGAATCTTTTTAGGACGGTCATACTCTGTTCAGTGTGTCTCGTGGAAGGGATGGTTGCATCGGACAGGTTGATCTGGGCTTGATCCCAAAACCAGACGTCCACGTAACTTTTATAAATCTTTTGTGGCTCCTTGCTGTTCACGCCCAAGGGCGTCCCGTAGTCTACGTCGCGTACGCGTTTATCATACACCACTCTGTGCAATATTATATATTTGATCCTGGCATCGACCGCAGGGACAATGTCTTAGAACGTCAAGGCCTATCTGTCCGGTCAGGCGATGCAAACCTAGAAATCATCAACATCTACATCCCTCCTGCCACCTGTTGCCCCAGTGGATACCGCCCTAATATCAGGGCCTTACTCACGAGAGAAACGTGACCTTATAAGACAGCTTGATCCAGGCGACCCCCAAATAAGGGATATAAGCCAACGCATCAGATTGCTTGTGGATGTCACAAGCGGGCGAAATGGGAGGAGCACCTAAGAGGTTGTAACCTCTCTACCGGTGTGGGTAAACTTTGGTCCACCGTAAAGTCCCTATCGAATCCGATTAAGCACAAAGACAAAGTTTCCATCGCCTTCGGCGACAAAGTGCTGTCGGACGCGAAAAAATGCGCAAGCGCTTTCTGCCGACAATATATAATGCATCCTACGGTCGACAAAGATAGACGGAGAGCCAATAGACGCGCACACAAACACAAATTCAGCGCGTCACCAATCACCATCACCGCTAAAGAGGTTGAGGACGCCATTGGTCGTGCTAAACCATCCAAAGCAGTGGGCCCAGACGGCATAGCCATGCCGATGCTTAAAAGCCTAGGGAAAGAGGGTTTCAAATATTTAGCACATGTCTTCAATCTGTCTCTTTCCACCTTTGTCATACCTGAGAAATGGAAAATGGCCAAGGTGGTCCCGCTACTAAAGCCTGGGAAACCAGCTAACATAAGTGAGTCGTATCGTCCGATATCTCTCCTATCGCCAGTGGCAAAGACGCTTGAAGCCATTTTGCTCCCTTATTTCCAAGCAAATTTGCAGCTAGCCCCTCATCAGCATGGCTTCAGAAAACTCCATAGCACTACCACCGCGCTAAATGCCATTAGCACCCAGATAAATTGCGGTTTAAATCAATAACCCCCACCATAGAACAGTACTCGTAGCGCTAGACCTATCAAAAGCTTTCGATACGGTCAACCATGGCTCGTTACTGCAGGATCTGGAAGGGTCTACCCTTCCCCCATGTCTTAAAAGGTGGACCGCAAATTATCTGGGTGGTCGGCAGGCATCGGTGCAATTTAGAAACGAAGCATCAAAACCAAGGAGAATTAAACAAGGGGTGCCACAGGGTGGTGTCCTATCCCCACTTTTGTTTAATTTCTACATATCTAAGCTACCTTCACCACCGGAAGGAGTCACAATCGTTTCCTACGCCGATGACTGCACAATAATGGCCACAGGCCCAGGCCCAAAGATCGATGCGCTATGCAATAAAATAAACGGCTACCTCCCTGATCTCTCCAGTTTTTTCGCCTCGCGAAACCTGGCATTATCACCGACTATATCTTCCGCGACCTTGTTTACAACATGGACGCCCCAAATGTCTACCAAACGTCGAGGGCACTACGCTACCGACTGTCCTACACCCCAAAATCTTGGGTGTGACGTTTGATCAGGGGCTAAATTTTGGTGAGCACGCAGCCGCAATTGTTCCGAGAATTCAGAGCCGTAACAAATCCTCAAATCCCTCGCTGGCAGTACTTGGGGAAAAGATAAAGAAACGCTCATGACTACATACAAAGCAATTAGCCAGCCGATTACGTGCTTCGCGTCACCCATATGGTCGCCAAGCCTAAAAAACACCCTACTGGAAGAAAGTACAGGCCTGCCAAAATACTGCTCTCAGAATCGCCACGGGCTGTCTTCTTATGTCCCCAGAACACCATCTGCATAATGAGGCGAGAATACTCCCCATCAAGGAGAGAAATGAGATGCTGACCAAACAGTTCCTGTTGAATACCCAGAAACCTGGGCATCCCAACAGACATCTGATTGATGAACCAGCACCGCCTAGGGGCTTAAGGAGTCATCTCCGTAAGCATTTTGAGGAAATACGGCACCTGAGAACCCAGCCGTATGAAGTGAAAAAACACAAGCAGGTCCTTCGTGAACTCCATAAACAGGCGTCGGACCTTTATGCCAGGAATTGCCCGGTGAATCCAGTGCTTAACGAAAATTATCCAAAACTTGCGGAAGAGGAACGCATACTCCCCAGGGAAACGCGTGTCACTCTTGCTCAACTTCGTTCTGGATACTGTAACAGGTTAAACTCTTACCTATCCAGAATCAACCCCCGACATACAAAATGTATGTCCCGCTTGCAACGTGTCCCCACATGACACCAACCATCTCTTCAATTGTAATGTGGAACCAACACCTCTAACACCCCTTTCCTTATGGTCCACCCCTGTTGAAACGGCAAGTTTCCTTGGACTCCCGTTAGAGGATATTGATGACAATTTGTGATCGATCGCGGCTATTAGGTGGGGCGAGCATTGCTACAACAACAACAACAACAACCCGATGGAGTATCAAACATAGCCCTTAAAGCCGCGATCACAACTAGGGCTACATTATTTACTGATCTTTTCAGTGCCTGTATGCAAGAAGGCGTGTTCCCTCGCCCGTGGAAACGACAAAGACTTGTCCTATTGCTGAAACGTGGTAAACAGCCGGACCAACCATCCTCATATAGGCCACTTTGTATGCTGGATTCCCTAGGGAAGATTTTCGAGCGTATAATTAGTGAGCGCCTACAGCTGACTCTAGAAAGGCCAGGTGGCTTATCGAATAGTCAATATGGATTTCGCAAATCAAGATCCACCGTAGATGCAATACAAACAGTCGTCAATATAGCTAGAGAAGCTATCTCTGGAGGCCAAAATAAAAGGAAGTTCTGTGCACTGATTATGTTGGACATCAAGAATGCTTTTAACACTGCGAACTGGATGCAGATAATGGCAGCGCTGCAAAGCTTCGGCACTCCAGCTTACTTACGCAGAATAATAGGTAGCTATCTTAAAGACAGAGTACTTCTTTTTGACACGGATCAAGGAGCAAAATAGTACAAAATGACTGGAGGCGTCCCACAGGGATCTGTTCTCTGTCCAACGCTTTGGAATGTAATGTATGACGGGGTGCTAAAGATTGATCTACAAGAAAACACGAAAATTGTGGGATATGCTGATGATATTGCAGTGGTAGTAGTGGCCAAGAAACTGGACCTGCTTCAAGCATTATGTAATGACGCCGTAGCAAGAATAAAGGAATGGCTGACCAATACGGGACTGGAGGTGGCTAGCCAAAAGACGGAAATGGTATTAGTAAGCTCCAAACGGTCGGCGAACGAGTTAGTCTTAATCATCATCAAATCACTCGAGTAAAGGGAGTTGGACCTTCACGCTAGTTTGGAACGTAGCTCAATGGAATGAGCGGAAGCACGGCGAACTGAACTACCATCTCACGTAGATAATGAGTGGACATGGCGGTTTCAAAGAGTATTTATGGAAGCGTAGGATAGAGGAAGATCCTAATTGCCCAATGTGTACCACGGAGTTAGAAAACGCAGAAGACGTCATGTTCCACTGCCCCCGTTTCCACGAGGAAAGACTCCTCTTGCATGGAGTGTTTGGAGAGGAACCTACCACGAAAAATTTAGTATCACAAATGTGCAACAGGAAAAAGTGCTGGACTGCAGTGAACAAACTGGCATTTATAGAAATGACACGCCTGATGGATGATGAGAGGGAGCGCAGAGAAATGCGCATGCGAAGCAGTGGCGATTAAATCGACACTCAGAGCAAATAGCGGGAACCTGGACGCAGGGACAACAGTAGGCTCTTAAAAAATGAGAAATATGGAACGCACCCTGAAGTAATGCGAAAGTGGTACCGGGGTGGGCGACGGTTCCAAAACGGGGCTGTTTTTTAGACACACGGTTGCTGCGATGGCAGCAATTATGGTACATTAGGAATTTTGATGTTGCTTTGCCCGGGGTGCGAACCCAGGGCATACGGTGTGGTAGGCGGAGCACGCTACCATCACACCACGGTGGCCGCCAATTAATTAGTAAATAATACACCTAGAATGTTGAAATTTGACGTGTGGACTGATATTGAGACACTTGATACAAATTAAAAAATATTTAAAATGGGCGTGGCACCGCCCACTTGTAATAAAATCAATTTTACAAATATTATTAATCATAAATCAAAAATGTTTAACCTATCGTAAAGAATTCGGCATAGAGGTTGCCTTTACTATAAGGAATGCTTCGAAGAAAAATTAACGAATCGGTTAAGGACCACGCCCACTTTTATATAAAAGATTTTTAAAAGGGTCGTGGACGAATAAAATAAGCTATATCTTTGCAAAAAAGAGCTTGATATCAATGGTATTTCGTTTCCCAAGTGGATTTATAACATCAAATAGGAAAAACTTCAAATTTTATAAAATCGGCGTGGCACCGCCTCTTTTATGACTAAGCTATTTTCTATGTTTCGGGAGCCATAACTCGAAGAAAAATTAACATATCGTAATGCAATTGTGTACACATATTTTCCTTATAGCAGAAAATATTTCTAGTAAAAATGGACGGAATCGGTTAAAGACCACGGCAACTTAGATATAAAACAAGTTTAAAAGGGTCGTAGACTAGAATAATAAGCCATAAATTAGCAAAAAATAGTTTTGAATCATGATATTTCACTTATCAAGTTTTAT
Source organism: Eurosta solidaginis (assembly GCA_029619165.1). Lineage (NCBI taxonomy): Eukaryota > Metazoa > Arthropoda > Insecta > Diptera > Tephritidae > Eurosta > Eurosta solidaginis. Next base: position 14,683 of record JARSSU010018119.1, on the reverse strand, counting down.
TGTAAGAGGAAATGGGTAGACATTTTTTTAAACGGGCGGTGCCACGTGTTATGTAGAAAAGTTATTTAACTGAAATGAAATGTACAATTGAAGCTCAAGCTGAGTATATAATGTTCGGTTGCACCCGAACTTAGACACCTTTACTTGTTAAATTAGAAATTTGATCAAAGTCCCTATCGAACACAACTAAGCACAGTGACAAAATTTCCATCGCCTTTGGCTATAAAGTGCTTTCGGATGCGAAAAAATGCGTGAGCGCTTTTTGCCGACAATATGTGACGCATTCTTCGGTTGACAAAGTCAGACGGCGGGCCAACAGATGCGCACAAAAGCACAAATATAGCGTGTCCAATTACCATCACCGCCAGAGCTTGAAAACGCATAGCCATGCCATGCATGTTTTAGCGCCCACCGTGGTGTGATGGTAGCGTTCTCCGCTTACCACACCGTATGCCCTGGGTTCACACCCTGGGCAAAGCGACATCAAAATTTTAGAAATAAGGTTTTTCAATTAAAAGAAAATTTTTCTAAGCGGGGTCGCCCCTCGGCAGTGTTTAGCAAGCACTCCGAGTGTATTTCTGCCATTTCGGAGTCGGCATAAAACAAGTAGGTGCCGTCCCGCCAATTTGTAGGAAAAATTAAAAAAGAAGCATGACGCAAATTTGAAGAGAAGCTCGGCCAAAAATCTCTTCGGTGGTTATCGCGCCTTACTTTTATTTATTTATTTTTTATAAAAAATATGCTCTTAAAGAGTTTCTAATAATTGTGCTTATAATAAGAAAGTGAACATACGCGGTTATTCATAATGAACTCTTGCATCAAAAGGCCAGAAAACAACAGTTTGGACTAAGCATATAACCTTAACATCTTTCATCTTAAAATCGGTCGACCGAAGTCGGTTTGGTTTAGCGAAGACTATTAAAATAAATGTTTCGAACACAAACGTTCGTAAATTTTGGTCTACATCTAAAAAACTTTATCCAGGGTCCTTGTAAAATTAAAACTATGTAGATGCGCCGAGGATTATAATATTTTCACCCATGAGTTAATACTTCGACTGTCTACGATTTCGAGGACGGCATCCTTGGCCGAATAGTTCTCCCTAACTTTTAAAGGTGTCTGGTAGTGGTCAGCAGCATGGCGCGAAAAAAATACGTTTGAAAATCTTCGGAGCTACACCTAGAGCTGCTAGGAACGTGACGTCGACGAAGGTCCTACAGCTTCTTTGCTGGCATGTGGGGTGAGGGTCAGTAGGCGTGGTAACGGCTGGTCGTCAGGATGATTGTTACTGTTCGCACATCGGCTCTTATAACTGCCGAAAAAACTGGAGGTGCCCTTTAGTGCAATCAACAATAGGCCGTCATTGGTGCTAATCGTTAAATTGTTCCGAGAGAGTTATGAGTATTAAAATACTATTAATAGCAGCCGTAAGTCGCCTTTGTACTTGACCAGCAAGGAGCCACAAAAAATTTAAAAAATCGTGTCGACAACGAGTATTAGGAGTTAGCCCAGAACATCTCCTTCGGTGAAACTACGCTTTGCACGAGACAAGTGTGACCATTTCAAATACTTCAGTTTTTCGGTAGACGCAGCAGGACCGGGGTTAGGTTCGAAGTCTCCCTGGGGTAAGTGAAACGAAGGACAATCCGTCCGCAAGGAGCTACTCCTGAAACTTTTTGAACGATCCGCGAGACGTCGAGACTAAAACCCCGGAATCAAGCTTTGTAAAGTAAGAAACCCGGCGTATACTGGCGCGCCGGCCACGCCGCCGCCGCCGTTAAAGTGATCGGCGTAAACCTCTAGTTTGGATATAAGCCGAAGATGTTCTTTAAGGCTCTTTTGGAGAACGGAAAGTTAAGTTTTATAACTCAGGCTTAACCTAAAATGAGGGGTTAAACTCATAAATTTTTGAAAAATTTTTGAAATTAGCTCTGACCTAAAAAATAACTTGCCGTTCATCAAGTGGGCCTAAAAATACTAAAAAGTTTTAAGACCGTGTACTCGACTTTTTAGCAGCCGAATTTCAATTTAGTTACAAATTTCAAATCATCGCTTCTTTTTAATATCAAAAAATATACTCGTTTTGTTTTTTTTTATTGTCTTAATTACATGTGGTTTTTTTTTCAGAAACAAAAATATGCGTGACAAGAACGGACAATACCCGTGCGATATTTGTGGCAAACATTTTAAAACAAGATGGGTTTTAAAACTACATAAACTAATTCATAGCGACGAAAAGCCCCATAAATGTGATTTTTGTGAAAAGCGGTAAGTTATCATAAAAATCCTCGTCCTAATATATTTCACCAAATTTTTTTTTCCGCCTGTATTAAATAGATTTGCAAAATCTGTGACGCTAAGGGAGCATTTGCGTACTCATACCGGTGAAAAACCATATAAATGCAAATACTGCGACCGGTGCTTTAGGACAAAAACCCAATCGAATAAGCATTTACGTGTACATCTGGGTGAAAATATTCACAGATGTGAATCTTGTCCCTTAGCTTTTCATTTGGCTTCGGAGCTACGGTTACATTCAACTAAGCATAAAGACGAAGATCCAGAGACGCATGAGCGAAATATGGCAGCTTTAAGAGAAGAAGAGGCTAAATTGAAAGTAAATAGGTAAAATGGCATTCATAAACTCCTTAGACTGTGATCTTATATTAAGGTTAATTACTCCATAAAGCGCGGAATCCAGGGCTGGTATTCTGTTATACGATCGGTGATCGAAAACAATTTTTGACATCGCATTATCTCTTAAATGGTGGATCGGATTAAGGAAATATGTTAAATAGTGGCTACGTGTACTAATTACAATTCATTCTAATTTTGACGAAACTTTCAGTTGAAACTTTCATTGAAAAACCGGACATAAAAGAAAGATGTGTTACTCATATCGTTAGCTTAATGTGAAAATGTGCTAAGTCAACTTTTACGAATTTTACAGGAGACGAAAAAAACTGAATAATTTTTGAAATATCCATCTTTTTTCAAAACTGTGAATGAGTATACTTAATTGCAATGCATTTGAGTGTAGAAGCTTTGAAAAAGATAAATAAAAATCATGTATGCCAACCCAGCAGCTATTTTATGACTTAGCAGAATTTCCGGACTCAAAAAAAATTTTTTCTCCTGACTTAGCACTTTTTACTCAATATGTTTCCCCATCACTCCTCCCCTTTAATGATTGAAATATAACACTAAAACTATATATTTGACAAAAAATACTATTTATTTGTCAAACTATTTCTAACGGTCTGATCTGGACTCTTTTGGCGGATGGTGCGCAGACAATAATTTATTTTTAAATTCAAACAAATGCTGTGTTGTGTCTTATTCCACTGCCACATACTTTATCTACAAACTAAATGCTAAATGTCTTAATCGTTGTCAAGAGAGTAAACACTTGGGTGTAATTTTTGACTCCACACTCTCATTCTAGTCAAATTGACTTCATTGTTTCAAAATTTGTTGCAATGGTTGGGTTCAGTAGACGTAAGACCAGTGGCCTTAAGGACCCTATGACGTTGACGACACTTTATATATCCTTGGTCAGAAGTTGTGTTGAATAGTGCTCAAGAATATGGAATCCTTTCTATGAATCTAACTCCAAAAAATTGAGGGAGTTCAAACATTTTTTACAAATATTGCTTTACGTATGTTTCACTGGCCAGAGGCCTCCCATCACATACAAGCAGGCACAAATTGCTTGGACTTCAGGCTTTTCATGACAGAAGAACTTTTATCCCACTCATGCTTGCCTATAATGTAATAATCTTTAGCACGAATTGCTCTGATTTATCTAATTTGTTCATTCCATATATTCCATTGCGTGATCTCGGCATAATAGTTTACACTGACTGACAGCATCTCAGACCCAGGAACCGAAAAATATATTTTTTCGAAGGCATTTATGCGATGAATCGAAATCTGGCCTCAAAATTGCCATATCAGCTCTGGTTTTCGAGATATCCTAACCAAAAAGTGCAAAAAAACACCGTTTTGTCCATATTTGAGGTTATGTAGCCTTGCAGATGTTTGCTTTCACCAAAATTAAAGGATGGCATCTTTGCATACAAGTCTTATTCTTTCAAATGGCGTTGAGTTTGCTCAAGTATCATTTTTTTCGCTGAGATATTGTATTTTGAAATTTTGTGGTGTGGTAGGAGTGGTTTCTAGGGGTTAGGGGATACGGAAGTTGATGGGTTAACAGTTAAGTTGGTTGGCCCACTTGTGGTGTGAAATATCTAGATAAATAAGACTTATTTTAGGAAAAATATGCGAGTAAACGCTGTCCCCAGGGTTAAGTGGGTGAGCCTGCTTGCGCTATGATAGGGGTGGTTTCTAGGGGTTAGGGCTGTGTGTGACTTGGTACCCGAGGGTTAGATAGTGTAGGGGTGTGGTGAGTTAGCAAACTTATGGTGTGAGACAGAATTTTAAGAAAAATAAGACTCAATTCAAGAAAATTAGTAACCGACTATATCATGTCAATGTTATCTCAATCGATTTTCATGTGTAGGGAAATTTAGAAACATGAAAATTTTCAAAATGCGATATCTCAGCGAAAGAAATGATATTTGAGCAAACTCAACGCCATTTGAAAGAATAAGACGTGTATTCAAAGATGCCATCCTTTAATTTTGGTGAAAGAAAACATCTGCAAGGCTACATAACCTCAAATATGGGCAAAAACGGTGTTTTTGCACTTTTTGGTTAGGATATCTCAAAAACCATAGCTGATGGCGCAAGGCCAGATTTGGATTCAGCGTATCATAGACCTTCGGAAATATATAGTCTGGTTTCTGGGTCTGAATAATAAAAGTGTTATTTATCGAAATAACTCATAAAACGAATTATGCTATGAATGAACCTATAACTATGACTACGCATCTACATAGCAAATAGATTCAGTAGTGTTATTAATTTTAATAACAGCTTATATAAGTTTAAGCTTGAATTGTGTTCTATTTTTAACTAGTCTGTAAGAAAGCATGTAGTTATCGACAAATAAAATTGAAGTGCCAAAGTACCAAACACCAAAGGCATATCTCAGTTGGGTGAATCCAGTTTCAAGGGGTTGTGTTCGCAACCCTCTCAAGGGGTCGGCAGTGCAATACATAGCTTCTCCAACCCAATTGTCAACCTCACCTACCCTTGGCGAATCATGTTTCATTGACAGCCGAGGCTATGGCGACCCCAAGATCCTCATGGAGCTAGGGGGGGTGGGGAGGGTGGGATGGCCTGGAAGGTTTAATGTGGTCATATAAATCGTTCCCGAGATGGGCGGTCTAGTACCTTAATAGTGCTTTGTGACCGGAACGTAGCGGATCTATATCCGGCAAGGACCATCAACATCGGCCCAAAGCCTTCGCGAGTGTCTTTATCGTTAATACAACAACAACAACAAAGCATGTACTTTTAGACTGAATGAATTAAATAAGTAAATAAAATGCGCGCACAAAGAAATGACTAGTAATTCAGATTGATATTATTGACTGGTTGACTTAGCACAATTTTTTTGAACAGCTGACGACGTAGCACATTTACACATCATTGCCCACAGCACGTAAAAATTAAAAATTAAAATATTTGTGATCGTTGTATTTTGAATTCAGTTTTAAAACTGCATTAAAATACAATTTTTCAAAAAAGTGACTTCGCACATTTTCACATTAAGCTAACGATATATAGTACGTATGTACGCAAATTATTTATTTGAACTTTTCTGTCTTTTGCGGAACTTAAATGGGTTTCGCATTCGATGCAAAGTGTTACAGTCACACTTGGAAGTGATCATTATACTCTTAAATGTGTTTCCATCCCTAAAATTTCATTGAAATGTTCATCTGCTTTGTTGATTTGTTGTTGAGGGATATAATAACAAAGTTAATCAGAATATCACCCAACAACTCTTGACAGTTGAATCATGATGTATTACTAATGTTTCTAAGTTATTATTTACCAAAATATGTCAGGGGATAGACTAGCTCAGCGGCAGTCGGCATAGAACCAGTAGATGTTGATCCGAAGAGTGCTAGATTCATATATTCTAAATTAAAATTCCTTAGTGTAACATTTCTCTCATCTTAGTGGTCTGATTTTTAGGGCAAAACAGTAACAGTGAGTTAAATTTTTTGGTATATTTGGAATACCATTATTTTAGCGAAGTATTTTCATAAATAAGGTGTAACACGAACATTTTGGTGTTCTTGTAGGAATGAGAAAAACATTTTTCGAAAGTCTTCAGTAGAACTGTACAAGGGAAGATCCATGGTAGAATATGACGTGAATGCATATAATTTGTTTTAACAAAGACCTGTTTATTTTTTTGGAAACAAATTAAACATATATACTGGAAATATCAAAAATATGGACGTATTAGTTTAACACAGCCTTACTTATGGAAGCCAACACCAAAGATACCCAAGTTAAAAATTGTCAGATAGCCGAATGACAGAACAAAGAAAAATTTAGAGCGAGACAATTGACGGCTTACTTCACCTCGTTATCCCAAAATGCCTCTGCTGAGCGTGCATACATTATTCTAGTACCAATCAATCACGGCTCAACTATACGGTTGACTCATCTGTACAACAACAAAATATCTTAGTACAGATTGTCAAAATCTGTTCATTGCTGTTAGGCGAATGTAATATAAACGTCAATTGTTTTGTCAACCATTGCAACATTGTAGTCCACAAACAAATAAATAAATAAATTTTTATGCAGGACATCTTTCTACGTTTGAGGCCTTCGACCGCTCTTTCAAAACAAAAACCCTCAGTGATCCACGAAAACTAAATAAAACCAGTATTCAATTTCGTAGATTAAGAATTTGTCTAGTTAATTACCCACGCCCATTTAGTCCTCATGAACAAACGTGTATATTTTCTTGGCTACGTTGTGGGCATGGCGCAATGATACAAGGTGGCAGCATGGGACAGCTGATTATAAACTTTTTTTATTTGATTTGATACATCAACTTCCTGCGCAGTACGATTTTAAGATTTGTCCATCGAATTTACAAAAACAAAGTACATGCAATTTTTATTTATGTTTGTAGGTATGTCACTATGCTGCCACTTTGTATCATTCCGGTGTGGTTGTGAGTAACTGTCAAATAGTATACCAGATTCAACACGAGAAATTAATGCTTGTAGCAGCAAGTTTAAAAACTGGTGAAGCCGTTTGGTTTGGCCGTGAAGTTAGCAAACCCTTTGCATCAAAACAGGGCATTGAAGATGGGAATGTTCATGCAAGTATTGGATGCGGATCGACTTATATTTGGAGAATCAGCATTGACACACGCTTTATTATTCAGTGTTGTATCGGTTGATGAAAATGGTGTTGTGAAATTACTGCGCGTAGCAAATTCATGGGGTGGTGAAAAATATGCAAAGAAAATACATACACATATGTATGTATATTAAATATTTTGTACGTCCGTCATGCTGGACCTCCCCCCCCCCGCTCCCTCTTAAGCACTAGGCCAAACAAAAAAATTTAAATGTGGGAATAATGTGCTATTCATGTACGCTATAGTGCCAAAAAGAATTCAGTTTTTTGACAACTTTTAATGATTTTTTAAAACTTCAAAAGTGGGGGGTCCAGCTGGACGTCCAGCACTTTAAATTCCAGCTGGGCCCTCCACTTTTGATGTTTTAAAAAAACATTAAAAGTCAGAAAACGAATCGTTTTTGGAACTATTGAGCCCATAAATAGCACAAAATTCTGCACCTATTCCGTTTCGATTTTGTAGTCTGGGGTTATATGCCTCCGCTCGCCACTTGCCCCCTTTGTTTTTTGGATAGACAGTAGCTTATGTTGGAGCACATAAACAGCACATAATTCCCACATTTCAATTTTTTTGTTTTACCTAGTGCTTATGAGGGGGGTCTAGCTGGACGCTGGACCCCCCACTTTTGAAATTTTAAAAAACTTTAAAAGTTGTCAAAAACCGAATTCTTTTTGGCGCTATTGAGCACATAAATAGCACATAATTCCCACATTAAAATTTTTTTGTTTGGCCTAGTGCTTACGAGGGGGAGAGGGGGTCTAGCTGGACCCTCCACTTTTGATGTTTAAAAAAAACATTAAAAGTTGTCAGAAAACGAATCGTTTTTGGAACTATTGAGCCCATAAATAGCACAAAATTCTGCACCTATCGCGTTTCGACTTTGTTTTTTGGACAGACCGTAGCTTATGTTGCAGCACATAATTCCCACACTTAAACTTTTGTTTTACCTAGTGCTTATGAGAGGGGGGCTCTTGCTGGACGTCCAGCTGGACCCCCCACTTTTGAAGTTTTAAAAAAATCAGTAAAAGTTGTCAAAAACCGAATTCTTTTTGGCACTATTGAGTACATAAATAGCAATTATTCCCACATTTAAATTTTTTTGTTTGACCTAGTCGTTATGCTGGGGGATCTAGCTGGACCCCCACTTTTGAAGCTTAAAAAATCATTACAAGTTGTCAAAACCCCGAATTCTTTTGGCACTATTGAGTATATCAATAGCACATAATTCCCACATTTAAATTTTTTGTTTGGCCTAGTTGCGTATAGGGGGGTGATCTAGCTGGACCCCTGCATTTATATCCCGCCAAAGACTGTCCAAACATCTGCTGTAAAAAACTGTAGTCCCGATGGAGCCACTCAAATCTTTTTGTGGGGGGAATTAAGGAGCCTGAATCGCTAGCTAACAGTACGATGCATGGACATGGACATAATTTTAATTATATCGAATTCTCGGCATTAGGTAGGAATCTTCACGGAATCTCTCCTCCGATACAAACTCTGTACTTTGTAATGGATCTAAATTTAACGAATTAAACTCTAATATCTATCTGTTGTTATAAGTATCGCCATAAATTCCACAATTTATATCTTCTTTGGTCAATTCCCAATGTGTTCAGTTTACAAACAAAATCCATTTTACAAAAATAGCAAAATAAGTGGACATGTAGCAAGAAAGCACTAAAGATTTTCTTGTTTTGGCGAAGTTTTATAGCAAAATCCGACTATAATTGCGCAGCGAATATTTTAACGCTATGTCTGCTAGTAAAATAATGCACAACAACACACACAACGCAAGAAGCAACCACTTTAATGAATAATGCACATGGTACACATTAAAACGGAAGCATCACGCACTTATGTACATGTTCACACATGTAAATCAAGCAGTCCACACATACACATAACCAGCAGCTGAAGGAAAGAGATTATATCACATACACATCACATTCTCATCAGCTAGAGAGCAAAAGTTGTTACTCTCACTACATACACAACGCATTTAGTTAGCTAAATTACCAATTATGAGAGGTACACAACTGTTCCAGAAGGCATGTCGCGAAAGTCTAGACTTTAAGGATAAATATGTGAATACGCCAACAGCAGAGAGTATAAAAGAAGAAAGCGCACAAGCTGATTAATACTAATCAGTTTGATTTAACAAACGCTATTAGTGAAGTATAGTTGGAGTTGGTGAAGTACTACCCCCAAAAAAGAAGGGGGTAAAATATAAGAATTGTAATCCAGATTTTTAACACGGTTGCAGCCTTAATTGTAGATTAAATTCCGAAAGTTCACTTGTAAAGTATTTTGTATAAGCATCACATGTATGGTGCGCGTTGTAATCTAAATATGTATGTTGTGACCATCGTATAATGTACTACAATAAAAGTGCAAGGACATAACGTTACATATCTTTTTTTCGTCCCTGCGAGACACCAAATGGTAACACCTCGCGGACGATTTATATATTATTGTTTAGTTATGTATTATTTAACGAAATCTGTATGTTATTTCTGTTAAAAAGATTGAGCTACGGCCAACCCCCGACAATCATACACAGTGCGACGACCACAAGAGGCTCTTAATAACGCCAAGTCAAAATGACAAACCCATTGGAGCAAGTGGCTAGCAAACCCACCCCCCCTGGCTCGGCAAACAGGAAAACAGAGATCAAACAAAAAAAACTATGGAGCGGTTGAGCGCAGCAACATTTAATGATCAAAATGTAGGAGCAAACAAAGCACAAACGGGCAGTTCCTGAGGCTATTGGAAAAAATTCGAAAAGTATGTGAATTCCCCCGCCTAGACGCGGAATGCAGGAAAAAATCACAAAGGTACTGTGGTCTAGGAGATTATTGTCACAGTTCGCATGCTGCACTTATTAGCCGTGTGCCAGGTCACGTTGCTTTACGCAAGGTTAAGCACCAAATTTGTCGATAAATACGGGATACATTTTGCTGCACAAGCTCACGACGATTTAAATTTTGAAGACCACAATTGCCAATTAAAACAGTTCTCTTCTGGAGAGAGGAGAATTCAAATTTAGCGCTGAAGGTAAAAGTATGGAAAGTGGCGAGAAAATGCATTGTGGACGTATGGCAGGCTGAAGTAAATAGTTATGTTGATAAAATTTCCCGGCTACATCACTTGTCGTCGTGATAATTTTACACACTTGAGTTCGTTAGAGGCACCTATATTACCAACGACACGTGTATTGAAGAATCATTTCGCGCTTGAGCTTCTTAAGCATGCTATCTGATGGCACACACTCTAGATAGCACTAACCATACCTCTCGCACGATAATTTAGTTCGAAATTCACGTATGAGAAATTTGGAAAAGTGAGGAGCCCACGGTCGGAGCGAACAGCTAATCAAGGTTCAAGCACAAATGTTTCACAAATGCTCAGACGAATAAACAAAGTAAAATACCTAGCCAGTCAACGACACACGCGCATACATTGATGGCAATGCGGGAGGTAGCATTTCGTGCGTGATTGATAATCAGTAACCACAAAGTGTATATAAGCGTGTTAATTAGTTGGACAGAAAGAAGGGTATGCAAGCTTTCGGAACGTAAAACGAAAAATTGCTACGTACGACAGAAAAAAGTAGTAAGGAAAAACCGCGTAAATAAATCAAAAAGCGTATTACATGTGTGATAATGTGTGCTAAATAAAACTCGAGCGTTTCGTCGGCAATACAAAATTTAACAACCACAAACCAGTCTAAATGCCACGATACCGGGCGGATAACACCTCCATTATTTCTCACACAAAAGGGCCAGATCGGCAGTCACAATTAGCTATGGTGTAGAACAATCAAATTACGCGACGCTTAGATCAAATCCACAATTTCAATCATGTGGCGAAATGATGCGAAGTCGGGTGAAATGGAGAAAACGGGAAAACAATACGGAGAACCCTCAGATCACTAACCTACAATTTGTAGTCAAGAAAACTCCCTTTGCGTTATTGACTTTGCGGTACATTCATCACTGATACATTATGAGCGCTCCAAATGCAGGATGTTCTGGGAATTCTGTCAGTGGTTTCAACTGTTTAGAGTGAAAGTAGCGTAACTGTATTCGCTTAACAGTTCATCTTACACACGCTTAAGCCTCAGCGGTGCGGCTGTTCGCAAAACAACGCACACAATCACTTATGCAGCACTAGGGAAACAAGTCGACCTGCGCATCACAAATATATAGAACCGCATGTGTGTATATGTACTACGTCAATTTCTCACGAATGGTTCAGCTCAATCGTGGGAGTATCAAAAAAGTTCAAAGTAATATTGTATCTGTGGTGACTATTCTACAGGCACTCAACGCACAAACTAGGAGGACCTCAAACATTTCCATTGCCCACTACCAAGACGAAAATTTTGTTTAATTTCAACGGCATGTTCAATTTTACTATAGTCGATATTAAACAAATGCTTAGTATGCAAATAGAAGTACTGTACGACGGGAAGGAAACAAAAAAACTTCTCGTAATCAACACACATCGCGGATGTCCCCATGTTATATACAGGCAATCGCGTGTATAGACAGGAGGTTAAACGCACCCTCGAGGTTTTCAGTTGTATAGATCATTATTACTTGGGACTGCTCTGGATATCTATTTAGAGTGTGTGGTAGCTACTAAAACTAAAAAGAAGAAAATATAAGGCCAGAAGATTAAACTGTTGAACGTTTAAACTCAAAAACATAACGGTCAATTTCAATAAATGTAAATTCTTAACAATCTTATACGTATTTGGGATATCCCATCGATCAGAAAAGGCGTAAGGCCAGATAAGGAATAAAATCAGCAAATTTTGACTCCAGCACCGGAGACTCAGCGACATACAGATCGTTTGGGGCATAATTATTACCGGAACGTTTTACCGGCCACGGGAATGCGCGTTTTTAAGGAACGCCTTTGGATCTAATTTGACTTAAAAAAACGATGCAAAGTGGAAACATTGGTCCACACACTGCCAGAATAACTTCGGATAATTTCTAAAAACGACTGCAAAGTGTAACCTGGTCCACACATGCAAGAATAACTTCGATAAATTTAATAAAACTCGTCTTTGCATCAGATCTCTTTACTAACAGCCGTTAAAGAATGTGACCGATCCCAATAAACATGGTGTCCGAATACAATGGTAGGCAGCGGACGCTTCTCGACAATCAACGGTGTGTCATGAGGTGCATACTATTTGTGCCACTTGTACCAATGTAGTGAAAAAAGCAGTCGCGGCGCTATACTGCCAGTAGCTCTTGTAACACAAGCCTGAGAAGAATTATATATTCGCAATATTCGTAAAAAAAAGGATTGGTCTTTGGTATGTTGTTCAGTGGTTAAAGTTTCATAAGTACCCTGTATGGAAAACTAATTCATTTTATGTGGTACATACAGATCATAAAGCCATTTACTTGCCATATTTGGTAAGAAGAAGGGATTCCTGCACACTCTGCAAACCGCCTTCAGCGATGGGGCCTACCGTGATGTCATTATGATTTTATTTTTAGAAACGTACCTAAACAATGAATTTGGTGCAGCTGATGTAATACTTTCACGTCTTATTAGAAGCACACATCAAAACCTAATGAAGAGCAGTCATCGCAGTTGCCAGCTTTGACGTGATAGTTAAGGCCATACAATTGATAGAATCCATAGAATTATCTGCCAATTACTTTGTCATTATGGTACAAAACAGCGACAATAGCAAGACGCATTTTTAAAACAAGATGTTGCAAAACACGTGAAGACTGTTAAGTGGGCCGGGGACCCAAGCGTGACAAACATCAGCACGATTTACGGTAGTTTCTATACCATACGTGATATCTGGTATGTTGAACATTGCATCAGCTAACAAGATCGATTAGTTATTCCCAAGTGTTTTCGCAATCGAATCCTAAAAGCCAAACTGCAAAAGGACATCAAGGAATTGAACGCACCAAATCACTACGCACACAAGATTTATGTATACTGCCGAGTATAGCATGAGGATATAAAGCATATATCAATCATGAGAAAAATGTGCAACTGTTGCTAAAACAATTACACAAAAACAACTCTTTCTTCATGGCGATAATGCAGAGCATCCGAATCCAACGCATTCATATTTATATTGCAGGTAGGTTCATCAAATTACTATTTGGAATAATCGACGCATACTCATAATGGCCTCAAAATATAGCAAATTAAGTCGATCACATCAAATAAAGATTTAGAGTGCATTTCAGATTTACACACAGTTTGGAAATCCTGAGATAATTGTCAGCGATAATGGATACACGATTTTCCAGTAAAATGTTTGGCGGATTTTTGCAAAGTCATGGTATCGCTCATACATTCACAGCGCCGTATCCACCCGCAGTCGAACGGTCAAGAGAAACGGTTGTGGAACTCTAAGCGAGCTTTAAAGAAATTGGAGCGAAGCGGGAAACGCCAACCAAAACATCTTTACAAAACGTTTTTGCAAACAAATCGCACCCACACCCAATTGCATGAAACCGCAAGGGAAATCGCCAGCAGAATATTAAGGGAGAAGACTACGTACAAGCTTCGACATGCTTCACAAATTTACGCAAGCCATACAATGAGTCACGTAACGAACACATGGAAACACATCGAACAAAACAGTTAATAGCGACATGGAGCTAAAGAAAGAAATACGAAAAGTGGAGAATCTAGTTAGCAAAGTATATAAACTTAACCAATCATATGGGCACCGTAAAACAATCATAAGGTTCTAGGCCAAAGTTAAAACGAGAGTTAAAAATCCGAAAATCTAACATATTTAGAGCGGTAAACATCTCAATTAAAACCAGCTTAGACCAGACTTAACGTAAAACACACAAACAACACATTGTATATTTTATATGATAATGAGCTTCACACCATAAGCCCAACACAACTCTACGAATTCCGCTCAACCAATTCAATGCCACAGGGCAATAGTCAACTCTAAAGTAATCCAGCGAGGAAAAGACACAGTCTCCGAATATAGAAATCCTGTTAACGAATCATTAACAGCAGTTAGCAATGATACACCTACAGATGCTCCATCTAAACTACTGAATCACCTGCAGTTTCTCAAGAGTTAGAAGATCAACTAGACACACAAGAAGACCTCACAGCTTCGGACTCCAGATTACCATCATAACTAAAAGAAAACAAGCGGATGTTGGCAACCCTTAATTGTAGATTAAATTCCGAAAATGTTCACTTGTTAAATGTATTTGTATAAGACTACTACTATATATATTGTGCCGCTTCATTTAAATATGTATGTGACATCGCTAATGTATAAAATAAGTGTCAAAACGACATAACATTACATATTCCATTTTCTGTCTGTCAAAATCCAAACAACTGTAATTAAATACG
>JARSSU010018118.1:0-32590 GCA_029619165.1 Eurosta solidaginis | reverse complement strand
CACTCACCCACCCCACCCCCCCCCACCACTCCCCACACCCCCCCTCCCCACTCCCCCACACACCCCCACCCCCCCACACCCCAACCCCCACACCCCACACACACCACTCCACACCTTTCATCACTCCCACCACACAACACCCCCCACACACACTCCAACACTCCCCCCACACCCCCTCACCCACACACATCACCCACCCTCACCACACACACACACACACCCCTTACAAAACTCACACACAACACCCCACCACTCACCCCCCCACCACACACACACACACACACCCCCACACACAACCCCCCACACCCCTCCACACCCCCACACCTCACCCACACCCCCACCCCCCACCCACCCTCACACTCCCACACACCCCCACACACACCCCCCCACACCCCCCCACTCACACCACACCCCCACCCCAACTCACACCACACCCCACTCACTCCCCTCCCCCCCACACCCCACTCACACCCCCCCCCCACTCACCCCCCACCTACCCCCCCCACTCCCCTACCCCTCCCCCCCCCCCCACACACACTCACTCACTCACACTCACACCCCACCCCTCACTCCCACACCCCCCCCCCCCCTCACTCTCACCACTCTCTCACACACACACACCCCACACTCCCCTCTCACCCCACCCCACTCCCCACCCCCCCCCCCCACCCCTCACCCCCCCCCCACCCCTCTCCCCACTCACACCCCCCACTCCCCCACACTCACCCCACCCCCACCCCACCCCACCCCCTCCCCCCCCACACACCCCACCCCACACACACTCCCCCCCACCCCCACACCCACTCTCTCTCTCTCACACCCCACACCCCTCTCCTCCCCACCTCACCCCCCCCCCTCACTCTCTCTCTCCCCTACCCACACACTCACACACTCCACTCACCCCCCCCCCCCTCCCCACCCCTCACCCCTCCCCCCCACTCTCACTCCCACACTCTCCCTCCCCTCTCACTCTCTCTCCCACTCACCCCCCCCCTCTCCCCTCTCTCCCCCACTCTCTCTCCCCCATCCCCTCTCCCCACTCACCCCCCCCACTCCCCTCCCCTCTCTCTCCCCCCCCTCCTTTCTTCGGGATTGTACAAAAATGTTTTACCATTTTCAGCAGCACTCCACAACGATGGGACTTCCTCAAAAAAATGTACCGAGCTCTCTTCATAGTCTTTCAGACAAAAGGCAAATTTGACTGCGCAAGCATACGGAGAAGTTACCGGCATTCTCAAGTACATCAACAAGTTCGAATGTATCTTGCTGTCCTCAATTTGGTTCAAAATACGGACTACCATTAATGAAAGAAACGTGGTCCTCCAAGCTAGAGGCGCCACCATAGATGTGAGGTCAGACATATAGATGCGTTATTAGCTGATTTGAAGTTGATCAGGAACCAATGGGAAACAATTTGAAACGAATGCAAAACAGTTGCTATTCAATTGAACATCTCGCCAAAGTTTCCGGACATTCGAAAGAGAAAACCCAAAAGACGTTCTGAAGATAATTTAAATTAGATGATAATGGATGATTCAGAGTCTTATTTTAAAAACAATACATTCCTGGTGATCTTTGATTCGGTAATCACTGGCATAACTGAACGATTTGCAGCTATGAGAAATTTGAGTGAGACGTTTTCTTTTTTGTGGCAATTTGAAGACATGGATGGAACTACGGTTCGGGCGAGCGCAGCAAAATTTGTCGAAAAATACAAGTCGGACATTTCTCAAAGCTTAGAATGCGAAATAATTTATTTGAAACACATTTACGAAGCCAATTTGATAAAGGTCTGTCACCATTGGAATTGCTAAATGCCATCTACATATGTTCCAAATCTGTATACTATTTTCCCCCAAAATTTGCGTTGCTTTACGTATCTTTTGCACTATACCTGTCACTGTAGCTAGTGCAGAACGTTCCTTCAGCGTACTTTCATAGATCGTTTTCATCTCAAGAGCGAGTTTCAGGACTTGCACGCGTTGTGTTGAATCCGTTTTGGCAAGACAGTTAAATTTTGATATTATTATAAAAATCTTGCACCGAAAAAAGCAAGTAAAGCCACTCTTTGATATCCGAATTTTCTATATTGAATAATTAAAATTTATAATCATAATTAAATTTATCAGAAATGTATTATGTATGTTTTATGTATGTTACCAGATAGCTAGTAAAGAACATCAATAAATGTAAATTCATGTACCTCTCTCGGAGATCTTTGCCATCAGCCTCTTACGTAATTCATAATTTTTGTCTTGCATCAGTAACTTATTTTGTTGACTTGGGAGTCACGATGGATGCTAAACTTAGTTTCAACCTTAATATTAATGCCACTGTCAATAAGGCTAGAGGTGTTCTATCATTCGTGAAGAGATAGTCTAAAGAATTTAATTACCCTTATGTAACCAAAGCCCTTTTTACCACATGAGTTAGACCGATACTTGAATACGGATCAATAGTCTGGAATCCGCGATATCAAATTAATGCAGAAAGGCTTGAGGCAATAGAGAGGCAATTTTTACTTTTTTCTCTACGGAATTTCATTGGGACTTTGCGTATAATCTTCCACGTTATACTAGTCGGTTAAAGCTTATCAATCTTTCAACTCTCGCTAGTCGTAGAGAAATGCTAGGCGTATTATTTATAGCTAAACTACTAAATGGATTAATTTCTAGCCCCTTTCTTTTGAACGAAGTAAACTTCAATGTCCCATCACGAGCGTCAAGACATTACAAACCCCTTCTTTTGAGGCAGTGCAGAACTAATTTCGAATTAAATGAACTTTTTCGGTGTGTGTGTCATGATTTTAACTCTCATTCGAATTCATTTGATTTAACGGATTCACTTTTTACTATAAGGAAAACTGTCCTCTCCTATCTTAACTCGTAACAAAATAAAATTAAAATAAAAAATATAAAAATAAAATCTTTATATGCTAAAAGCGTTAACTTATTTAACAATTTACTATATGTATAATTTTCAACTGTTATGTATATAATACCCAGCTGATGCTTTTTATTCTGTAGCTGAGCAGTTTTAGATCTCAACGCTTAACAAACCTCCGCCTATCACAAACTCGGCAAAAACAAAATCCGTGCGTCATGCGGATGCGTCCCTCGTGTCGGTTGGGCGGGCTTTGGAGGGTATTAATCCGTTGGGTTTATTATTATTATCAAAAATATTATTTGAAACGAAATGTGGCTGTTAAAAGAGAATTTTATTTCTATTTTACAATAAAATATTATAAATAGTAAGTATTCTGTGTAATTTTATGGTCAGCTCTTAGTCTAAAACTCATTTAGTTGATGTGGCAAACATTTTTTTGATGTAATCCATCAATAATGATTCATGAATGGGACGTCATTAATTCAAGTTAATCAAATGTATTAGTGAATTTTTTATAGGGGGCCCGTAAATTGTTTAGTCCCGGGCCCGGATTTTCTCTCTACGGCCCTGACCGAATGGATACTTTGCTTTCGATATCGTGTCAATAACTGAACTCTGCAAAACTCATTTCTATTTCATCAATTGTGAGTTAAAAAAATTGATTAATATTTCTTGAAAACTCATTGAAATATTCAGTACTTTTATCGCATAAAAATGCAAGAATAGGCAGGGATGCTGCTGTCTTGCAGACGCGAAAAGAATCTATCCGACACTGGCAACAGCTACATATGCAGCTGCAGTGCTGCAGGCCAGGAATTGATTTCAGCGCTGGAGCCATGTTTGAAGCAGACACATTGTAGCATTATGCGTCATGCCCACCTATGCAATACATTTACGGCCTCACGCATCATGAACTTCAATGCTAAATACTTCTTAGTAACAATCATATTACAATATTATACAACATAAATTATTGAACTAGCACAGCGGCTAGCTAACATCAATGGAATGCCGAATATGAAACCCTTGTCCGTTCACAGCTAATAAATCTGCTGATTATTTAAATACAACTAAGAATATGAATTAACCAAATATTCCCATTTCACATGAATATCGATCTGCTGACTATGATACAAATCTACATGCATGCATGGTAGTACAAATATACATATATGATTAATAATACAAATCTACATATAGGCATAGCAATGCAAATCTACATATATACTCTGTAATACAAATGTACTATTTTTAGTTGTTAGTATTAGGATATTTATAAATGTGTAGGTAAAGTAATTAGCTATAAAAAGGGAAAGAATTTTTATAATAAAGGGAATATTGATCTGACCTCCAAAGTCAACACATCTTTTGTTTTTATTACTTTTCAACATTAGGCCGGGTCGATTTGTGGGGAGGCAAAAAATCGCCCATTGCTCTGCGAAAATCATATTCCAGGGATCAAAATAAGAAACTTTGCGGAAGAAAACTATACCTCTAAAACGAATTCTGATGTCCCCCCTTTGGGTCGTAGAGGCAAATTTTGAAAAATCCCACTTTGAAATGCCTATGTTTTTTTCTTTTTGGAGTTTATTTTTCTCTTTAGAAATTTATTTAGTCAGATTATATGTAAATGAAAAAATTAATTTAACTTAGTAATAGAAAAGAAATTTAAAAAAATTATTAGAAATTAGCATTTTTACAACCCCCTTTTAAAACCAAGGCATCACTGTGATGCATTTGTATGTCGTAAACATAGTTGTGTGGGTTTTTAATTCAACCGTTTTAAAAAATTAAGGTATCACTGTGACACAATTGCAGATCGTAAAATTGCTTGCGTTGTTTTTTTAAGCCACCACAAAACACAGCAGGTAGAATTGAAATTGCCCCTACCCAAAAGTTCGACCTAAAGGGGGGGCATCAGAATTCGTTTTAGAGGTATGGTTCCTTCGGCAAAGTTTCTTATTTTGATCCCTAGAATACAATTTTCGCAGAGCAATGAGCGATTTTTAAATCGACCATCCTAAGCCACATGCAGAGGTCCAATTACACTTTGCACAGTTATAACTGACTACGGGTACTTCCGGGACTATCTCCACAGAATGGGCAAGGTTGAAAATACGAACTGCCGATATTGTGGGCAGCACTTGAAACCAACAGACACGATAGTTCGATGTACGATAAAAATATTTCCCGAGAAAGTTCCGCTGGTACCTAATGGTGCTAGTAACGGAGAACGTGTTCTAAGATCAGGAATGGTGTGATTCCTAGTAATTAGTACGAGCTCTGTTGTGAAATTGATAGCATTGTAAAATGTCCCTCAGTGTATTCAAAAATTTTCCCCTGCCAAGAATCTACAGATCATCGGCATAAGCCACAACCCCTTGAGGTCCTGAAGCAGTTCGTTCATAACAACAACCCATTACCCCCCTTTACGTACCTCTCCTCTCCTTTCTCTGAACCATTGCTCCGCCACTCCGCGGGATGACTCCAATGTATGCTATATATAAGTAGAACCTTTCTAAACAAACTACGTGAACTGATAAAAGAGGAAAAATCATTCATGGTTAACATATATATTAATATCCTCAATCTTCGTATTCCGTCTCGTTTTGGCTTCCGCTTGCTTTGCATTCGTTCAATGCGTCAGTGTTTCAGCCAAAGGTGAAGGAATGGGCGTCGGTGATAAGCTGGTGGCGATTTAAATGTCGCATCTGAGCTGGGAGAGGTCGATAAGGACACTCCCCGAAGAAGAGTTCTACGTTGCCTCCTGATACCACCTAGACGCACCCACCCGTCTCTTAGCTCCATAGTGACGACGTATTCTCCGTCGCTCTTCAGAATTCTGCAGTTAAACTGCAATGGATTAACTGGGAAGATGACGGAGATAGTCGACTTCAAGAAGTAGCACAACGTCCTCAGAGCTGCTTTCGAAGAGACTGAGCCCACTGAGTTGGGGACATTTCTGGATACCACTTCCATATAAAAGATCGTGCCAAAGAAATGAATGCGGAATTGCAAGGAGCATCTGTCCGGTCGGGCAAGGTGAATTTAGAAATCATCAACATCTATATCCCTCCTGGCACTTGCTTCTTCTGTGGATACTGCTATGATATTAGTGCTTTTTTCACTAATGAAAATCGAACCATGATCTGTGGCATTCCGATCTTCAAGAAGATTGCAGAGAGAGCGTGACCTAAACCGGCACATAAGACAGCTTGTGAACAAAAGCAAGCGGGCGAAATGGGAGCAACATCTAAAGAACTGTAAACGCTCTACCAGTGTAGGTAAGCTATGGTCACCCGTAAAGTCTCCCTCAAATATATCCATTATCTTCGGCGATAAAGTGCTATCGAATGCGAAAAATGCGCAAGCGCTTTCTTCCGACAATACAGCAGACACAAAGGCTGAAAGGTTTAAATAGGCTACGATCTCCTCAAGGCGAAGGATACGTTCAACGCGTACAGTCAATTGGAGTCGACAAGCTTGTCTGTTGGGCGCTGCTGATTAAACGTTACTTGATAACGTCGACCATAGCGAAAAGCGGCCATGTGGAACGTAGTAATTATTAAAATAGCTCTCTTTCAAATTACAGGATAACGGATGTCGGCAGGCAGTTATTTTAGAAAGGAGTACAGTAGACGACTCTTCCCTAAGGTAGTCAGCCCGTACCAAAATGTGTTAGTATCGGTTCTTACCGGAATTATATACAGCAAATGAGTGCTAAAACATTCGCAACACCTCCCTAAACGTTAAATCTTTTCAAGGCTCCCAATTACAAAAAAACTTGATTTATAGCAGCAGCAATTCTAATTGGTCTCAATCGAGTCAATCGAGTTGAAGAAACAAACATATTATTTCACTCAGCTTATCTCAAGTTCTCAGGTTAGACTTAGTTGAACTGGCTGGTGCGTGAGGCCATATACTGAATGAGTCCAAAAGTTTGTTTAACGACCAAACGGAAAAGCCTTAACAACACCAGGACCGATATTGTAAAATTAATCTGTCCTCTTGGCAATACTAGGAGCTTTCTATGATCTACGCTATTTGCTGCTTCTAGATCTGGCAGCTTTGTCACTCCTAATAGCTGGAGTCGTAGCCTTGCGAGCGCAGGGCAGCACAAAACGTGCTCGATCGATTCCCCCTCCTACCCGCACTTCCTACATCTGCTATCACTGACTAGGCCTGATTTAAAAACATGTGACAAAAGGCAGTGTCTAGTCAGATTGCCCATCAAGAGCCTACAGTCCATCTTTTCAATGATGGGAGTTAAGATCTTACTTTTCAATAATATTCCGCCATTATTTTCAAACGTCCTATTCGTAGACGTTCATCGACTCGTATTAATACTTTTGAATGCATTTCATTTTGTATACTCAAATGTGTCAACATAACGGTAAATAAAGAGTAAAAACATTGCAGGCTTTCTATCAAAGCTCGCATCAAAATATTTGTATAAAAAAGTCAATAACATTTTAAAAAATATTTGTCTTCTTGAAGCTGTTATTTTACTAACAATGAATTCAGCAATTTCTTGATCGCCGTACTTTAGGCTTCGGCTACTTTACATCCATTCAGTGCCAACGATACAATGAACAAGGTCAAGGTATTGGCGTCGGTTCACAACTTGTTTTTAAGATCAATCCGTCGCAATTGAGCTGGGCCAAAGCCTCTAGCACTTTTGTTTTTGTTGTGTCCTGAAGATTAGGCACAGATGCAAACTCACCTTTTGAATATAAATATGAATCGAATTTATATGTGAGGGCATATGGGAGTGCTATACAAATTTTGTTTATATTTAAAAGGTGAATTTGTATCTGTGCCTATTCTTCAGGGCAAAACAAAAACAAAAGTGCCTGGATTTCATATGAAAGTGCAAAGAAAAAGCACTTCCATATGAAGCCAAAGCATTTCGGTATGATATTCAAATTTACACTAACAAATTGACACCAAACAATTTTTTTAAAATATTGTAGAACTGAGAAAAATTTTAACTCAAAATTTATTCATTCAGGGGACCATGAAAATTCTTTAAACATTTAAAATAATCAATTTAAAAAAGTTTCAGTGTACATATTATTTTCTATATGTATTGTGATTTGCACTTCCATATAAAAAATTTTGAACAGCTCTCTTGAAAATATATTAAAAGTTTTTTCAAAACTGGAAACATTGTTTCTTGTTGTTTCACACATAAAAACATTCCCTGGAGGCTTAAAGAGTGTTGCGAATACGAACAGCCCTTTCCTGGACTGCATCCGGTACTATCAACTACTTGTACCAGCCCGCGAGCTTGGACAATATTTTTTTAATTTTCTAGTATTCGAATCTGTACACTGAGGGAAATATTTGGCGGAGTCATCCAGAAGTCTGGATACTTTGGACATTGGATAAAAATTAGTAATCCTCCCATCCCATCAATAGACATTGATTGAGCATGGAATATGCTATAGATGGCTTTCTGGACATTTCTTGGGCGACCATCAATGTTGAGTAAATATGGACGGTCTCAATCGATTAGTACTTCCAGGCGCAACAAAATGGATCGGTTGCGCTCTCACAATTAGTTCTGAGCTTCGAGGTCCGACGGCCAGTAAGTTGCCAACGCAGAGGAGTCGAGTATGGTTTACCTAGAAAATTAGGTCCGCAATTGTCATACTTGGAGTTTAGAGAGCCAACCTAACAGCAGCATTATATGCCACCCTCTGCATCCAACCGCGGACAAAGTGCCAAATGAATGCATCAACAACTGCAAGAATGCTTAAGTCGCTAGGGCAGCTTAGTGTATGCCTTCGTTTAAGAAACGGCGGGGTTCCATGATTAAGTGTCTGCGTTTCAAACGGAAGTTCAGGCCATAACAGACGTAAGCCGTTGGCGCAAGGAAGATACGATGTGCTTGAACTACTATTGTTTACAAGCCAAAGTAGGGGGTAGGATCTCATCATCATAGACTGTCAGGCTGTCGCTTATTTGGCTGAAGTATTGAAGTGTAACATGCAGTGAAAAGTGTTTAAATAAAGAAAATCTTATATCTACACTGGTTTCCAGGTATATGGACATAGATGGAAAACTAAGCTTGAATAAGTTGTCAAAGTAAGGCACAGCCCTCGAAGCCTTTGCCGCAGACGTTCCAATAAATATTGTGTAAGTCGTATAAATTTTAATATCAAAGAGAAGGCGAGTACCGTGTCCCAGCAAACGCATTTCGCGATGAGCAGGGCAAAACGGGCGGGGGAAATCCAACAAAATGGAGCTTGTCCTGTTCACAAGAATCCCTGCTTTAACTTACCGAGGCTAACGGCACAACGATAAGTCTCTCTGCGAAGCCTAATATGTGTATGATACTCGACTCCAATTAAGCTGTAAAAGGTAGTTCTGGCAGCTGTCTGAGAACTGTCACTGCATATCATCCATGGGATGTACAGCACAGTCATTCGACCGATACTAAGTTTGGAGCTGAAGGCACTAAACAAGAAGAGCATCAACATAACGCTGCCAAAGGTACAAGGTCTAGCATGCCTGCGTATGCCAGGCGAATTGAGCTGCGGATTGTTCGCAAAACTTGCTCTACGACTAAAGAATCCAACATGTGAAAATCAACCCCATACGGGCATGCGACGGTATTAGTTGACATGACAAGGGAACTATTAAAATGAATTACAACTGGCCTAACGTCCGATAACAACCATATCATTGGCGGTTTTTGATTTCGAGGCGCAGAACATAAAATATTATTCAAGGGAGAAATGGTCGAAGGCCTAGACAGTGGTAGTGTGTATTAGAATTACCCACATGGCTTAAAAATTGATAAGGGAAAGGGGCTTGTATGTGCTCAAAGCATCTGCAGTGTCTTCCAGGCGGGGTCCATGCCATAGAGAAAGCAGTCCCTGCTCCAGATTAGTACGGTCCAAGACAACAATTTTACGACCTTTGTCGACAACCACATCACTTTTAAAGGCATTTAAAAATACAATATGATAATTCGGAGATAAAGTGCGGAGGTGTCAAGCTCGCTGCATTGATAAGGCACCAAACTTATTTCCTTTGCTGGGTCCCAGGGCACAGCATTATCGGAAGAATGAACTGATATGGCCAGGTAAGGTTCCGAAATTAACATAAGCGAGGCGGATAGTTCCGTATGACCACCGCAGTGCCTATCTCCTGAAGAAATTTGAGGAACATGAGATTGAGGCAACGGAGTTGCTATGGAGCAACTGGGATGATTGCAAGGTCACAAAGTCCTTATGGCAATGTTTGGATAGAAACCAAATAGCTTCCTTAGCACATTGTGTACACAACTCAATCGCATTTAAAAATATTTGAGCAAGTCGTCTCTTATGGTGTATGAATGTCTGTGTAAATGGCACTTTGAAAATATGAGGTTTCTTACCAGTTGTTGTTGTTGTGTAGCAAAGACATTCCCTGAAGTATTGGATAGTATTATGGATGTTGACGATCCTTTCGGATATATGTAGATCCCTTAAGATCAGGTAACAAGGACAATAGGTAAAAGCCTGACCAACTCGAAAACGATTTAATATGACCACATTGAACCTTCTAAACCAACACTCCTAGTTCCTTGTGGAACTTGTGGTACCAGAGCCTCGCCTGCTGAAGAAGCAGGCTTCGCGGGGTAGGTGAGGTTGAAAATCGAGTTGAGGAAACTATAAGTTGGGCTGTCAGCCCCTTAAAGATTTGAGTATAAAACCTTTGAATCTTGGGTATTTTGTAACCTCTTACGACAGGCATACTGCTGCGGCTATATTCTAAGCCCCCAAACTGCTGGGCTTATTACATTATTAACAAATGTAAGAAACTTTGAAAAACTGCTTCTCCTAACTATATATTTTTACTGTAATCTTCGACGTACGATTGAGCAAGCCAATCCTTTTGCGTGGCTATTAGTATTAATTCGAAATACCCATGTCCTGCTCTTCTCTATCCCTACGTGCACTCGCTGATTTCCCCGTACAAGTCTGTATACGCGGCCTTCGTTGGAATGTCAATAAAAGAAGAAAAAAATTAAGTTTCGCCTTGGATGGTTTTAAAGATGTCAACAGAAGGGTCTGCTGGAATGCTAGGCGACCTGGTAAAGGCGTGCAAAGTTTGTTTAAGCTGAGGGAGGAAGACGAACCCCATAACCTTACCGCCAATGATGGGAAAACCACGTTTCGGCAAACGACAAGAAATGCGATTCCGCAACCGCGCCAATCACCGCGCAATCAGATAGCGCCACCATGCGGAGATCCCGGAGGAGACTCAATTAAAAAGAATCGGCACTCAACATCTTTTTGTCCAACCAAAGCAACCTTTGACAGCGCGAAAACTTGTATGCTGCTATGTCTGGATTTAAGTTCCCGCAAAATTAATAAGGCTCTGCCAAATGATATTGAGCAACAACATAAATTCTAGGACTGTGAAGGACTCGTCTGTCAGTTAGAAATCAAACAGAGAATAACTCTTGCCACGTTCTACGAGAAGCTTATCATACCTTGTCTGGATTTATGCCTCGGAATCATGGATCGGTGTCGAGGGAAGATGAGGTCTTGCAATGTTCGAGAGAAAAAGTTCCCGGAAGACGTATGGTTATGTCTGTGATGCCGACGACGATCGTCGAAGGAGTATAATGATAATTCTATGAGCTTTACGCAGATAAGGACGGTAGATAAAATATAAAAGCTTCGCTGGCTAGGTCATATTATGAAATGGACGAAGAGTTAAGCGCCAACCAATGATGATAATGTACCATGATAATGTACCATTTATGGAAAATATATATATGTAAATGTGGTTCATAACAAAGAAAAAATTTTGGAGCCGAAGTCTGGTGTAGGTTTTATATGAACACATGTAACATTTTGTCATTGTGTCCACATTGTTGCAACGTGCCATTACATAGACATTCATGACGGGTCAAAATTTTGAATGCAAATGACTTGTGTACACAAATGGTCAAGTATAACAGTAAACGAGGTGAAATCGGCGGCACAGAAGAAACTGGTGTGACGATGCTGCGATGGTACAAAATGTCCAGAGCTGTAACAAATCGTCAAGTCTGTTGCCGGAAGCACGTTGACGAAGAGCACCGCTTTTAAGGGACGCGTGCTCCAATATGTCACTGAGCCTTAAGAAACACAAGGAAACTGCAGGCGTGTCAAAACACGCGCACTGAACTGCCACGGGATGTATTCTTATGTCTGCACAGCATTACCTACAAAGTTAGGAGGTAGAAGACTCCTCATGAAAGGGATAAATTAAATCTTGAACAAATAATTTCTCTTGAATACCTGTTTCAAGCAACCTTGAACATTTTTTCTTATTTACAGATATAGTAGTTAACCGATTTTGTAAATACAAGTCCACTGTTAGAAACTATAATTTACGACCTGCCTTAATTTGAGACCCTACACAATCTCAAGGAAGCTACTCAATATTCAATAACCCATAACTTATGCATGCCAGCAGACATCTTATTGAGGGGCTCGCCTACAGAACTTAAAGCTCATATCTGTAGCACTATGAAGGAATCCGGCACTTAAAGAGTCAGCCGTATGAAGAAAAGGAGCACGGAAAGGCCCTCAGAGACATCCACAAAAGTCATAGGATTACTATGCCAAAAATTGCGGCGAGCCCTCATTCTCAAAAACATCTACCCCTGAACGCCCAATTGAGGAAAACAACTACAACGGAGCGTGGCGTCACTCTAGCTCACTTCGATAAAGGGCCTATTAGTTCTACCTCTAACTCTACTCGGATATATATCTGCTACATCTGTCTTTACATCAACCCCTACTCGTCTATACCCACGTCTAGCTTCACTTCCACCTCAATTCTCTACCTATAAGTGTACCACTAACTTGACCTTTCACATCCCTCGCAATCCCTTCGCTTTCCTATATTCTATCCTCAACTATCTACTGAAAAAATCACTACGTAAATAACATTGCACGAATAGATCTCCACCAGCTCCAACTCCAAAATATATTGTAACGAATTTACTGCAAATCCTCTTATTTGCCCTTTTGCTAAGTTCGAATCACTAAACTGTTGAATAAATAACTCCAATATTGAATAATGGAAAAATGGCCTTTATTAAAGTACTTTACAATAACACTTATACTTGCAACTAGCTGGCTTAATAACCAAACTGACTGATAGCTTAAATGAAACTGATCTATTGCCCGACAGATAGCGTGCTTAACTGAAAACTGATTATAGCGCCTCTACCGCTGGTGCTTTTATACTCTGTGATTTCCTCGTAGCATCTTCTAGGCGCTTCCAGAATTTACTTAGTTACCGCTATATAATTATAACTACAGATGCACGTATATAGCTTCTCATATGCGTGTATTTGTGAGCGACACTTCAACAATACAATGCATACTTTTGGAGCATCTCAGATAAGATATTGCATGTGTTTGTGCATCTCTTCTCTGCTGCGTGTACGTACATATGTGTAGACATAATGTTTTATTCGTTTATGTAGATACAAGTGACTGTCTGCTTATTGTTGTTGTGACTTCATTTACTTAGCATCAGACTAGGGATGTGAGTATCACTTAGTGTCACTCATATTCGTCACAATATTATCTTAAAGAAAGATCAAATAATAAACTATCAAATTTTAAACAAATCGTTGTAGTCTGATAAGGCCAATTCTCTGACACAAGAATCATATCTACAGATTGGCAGACAGCTCGATGTCATAATGTCATAAGGAATTTGCAATATTTGCAGATGTGACGCATAACTAGTGTGTGTGGAATGCTCAATAGACATTTATATTTCGCTCTCAATATAGAGTTCAATGTAGAACTCAATCTTGTTGTAGCGTTAGTACTCAAATTATTCGACTAATGGCAAACACAGGCGATCTAAAGCCACGTTCATGCATGCACTCTTATACGATGCAGAGATTCTGAACGAACGCAATGAACACGGAAGCATAGAATACTCTGACCTCGGCACCATGTCCGTACGCGGCGCGAATAGCATCGTTTTTCCGCACGGTCTCGGCAGAAGCCGTTAAGGACGTTGCGGGAACCATACCGAGGAAAGAGAGCAAGAGCATCTACACAGATGGAGCGGTGCGGTATCGATCGACATTTGATTGACCCCATATTCTAACCGGACACGGTTCTTCCGTAAAGTATTCCACATGAATGGAAAGTCTAGTAACACGCAGTTGCAGACGATGCAAAAATCAGGACGATGCAAGCCACAACTCTTCATATGCGAGGCACATTACCCAATAGCGAGGAGGGTAGAGCAAATTTAGCGATTGGAACCCGGGCAGATCATCAATACATGACCTACGAGAGCAACAGATGAGATACGTCAGCACATGTGTGAAGCACATACGAATGAGATAGATGGTTACCTCGCCCATAAGCGTGAGAGGGGCCATAGATAGCTCACGTAGCCACGCGCCCGTACCCGAATTTATGCTAGCTGCGATCCAGGGAAGCAGCGAATCCTTCACTGATTTAGTCTGTCGCCAATGAGGCTGAAACATATTCTGGTCAGATTGGGCATAAACATCACAAAACGTCAAACAAAACATTCAAATGTGTCACAAATAACATGACAGATTCTGAAACTAAATCGAAGTTTCGACGAATTGGGTTTCTCATTTTCTCAACGTTTGCTCAACGTGTGCTATGTCGAAATTAACAAGGTTGCTACTCAACCCTCGCAATCACGTAGTTTGAGCCACACAGACTTTTCCTGCAGAGGCCTGTTGTGGATCGCGCCTCTGATTTAGAGTTGGTCGGAGTCTGTCTTTTGAAATTTTGCAAGGATTCGAACTACCTATGTTCGCGTTTTGATTCTATCGAATTTGAGGTTATAACGCGTCCTTCGATATCACTCCCGATGTTTTTGAACGTGATTGACGTTTAATATTTATAATGTTTATAGTTATGGAACTCGAGTTCCCATCAAGAGTGGACTGGACGGGGTTCAAAGGAAGCACGCAATTTCACTCTACACTCACGGTTCCAAAATGGACTGCGGTGTGGGAGCGGATGTCTTTGTCAACTTAACGTTTCGCTGTCAGTTCGTCTTTCAACTTTTCTAGTATCTTCTAAGAGGAAGTTTTGGGACCCCAGCGGGTTAGGGGCTAGAATATACCGAGGCGTAAGAGGCGACTAAAATACCAAATTGATTCAAGGGATTGTGTAGAGCAACCTTTCAAGGGGTTGCCGACGCAATATATAGCTTCTCCAAACCCAATTTCAACGCACTATCCGTGGCGAATCCTGTTCTTTGACAGCCGCGGCTCTCGCGACCCAAGTTCCTCGTGGATCTATGGGGTGGGAGCGCGGTTTGGCCTAGTAGGTTTTATGTGATCATACCTCGGGGAGTGTCCTTTTCGCTACAACAACAACAGGACGTTTTGGTTATGGAAAGGGTGTGTACGCTCCTATCGGATGACTCGGTGAGTGAGAGGACGCGAAATAAGTACCCGTCTTTGGACAGCCCATACACTTTCGGTTGTTGTTGTGTTAACAATGTTCAATTTCGGTGGGGCCTTTCGCCAGTTGCGATTCTCAGCTGCGCACCGTCATCACGAAATGAAACACCCCGCTCCTCTGAGTCACTATTCTCTAAGCACTTAATATTTTCCATACTACTGATAACGACGAGGCTATCATTCGCTCTTCGTTTTACATGAACCAGACCCCTAGATGTGAACACGGCTGATATCTTTTATTTTTAAGGTGGGTCGCTGCCTTGAAAGTTTTTTTAATTTTCATTTTTTCTAATGCTTCATTACGAAAATTGGTGCATTGTTATTAATGCTGACATGAATCACTCACAGTTCTCGGTGATTTTTCGTATTATTGCTATTTTCGCGACTGAATATCATTATTATTTTGGTCAGCATGTTTCTGTCCGTCGGGATTGCAGTTTGATGTTGATGCAGGGTTCTACTATGCTGTCTTTTAGTTTTCGTTGCGGAAAAGATACTTTTGATAGAAGGTGGCTATAAATTTTGCGTAAAGCAAGTTTTTCCTTCCAATGGGGGTTCCGTGGACTTGTACATCGCAGCTGCCATTTGACTTTCTTGTTTAGATAAGCACAGTTTACGGTTGGTTATTTCATTTTCAATACACTCAATCCATCAAACGCAGCTTCGAGACGAGCGACAGTGACATTTAAATCGGAGGACCTCGTACTTCAGTTCCGTAAATTTATCTTCCATCTTTTTGAAAAGAACTCGAAGATTTCCATTTCAGGTGATGTCTTTAGAAATACTTCAAAAATATTATATAAAAAAACTCGGTGGTGGCAAAATGAAGAAAACCTTCAATTTGTATGTTGTGCTATCGAACCACAGATGGCACGTTATCAAATGCGCAACGGTGAATGACCCGTATTTCGGTTTATTTTACAGTATTTTTCTTTCAGTGTACGTGAACCAGACCTCTAGAGTCAGGTCTTATCCGCATACAGAGTTTGTCCACAATAGGATACTCGAAGGTCCGTGAGATCGGAGCATGTACGCTATTGCTAGACCATACCTCACACAGATAGTTCGCAATCAACAGTAGTTCACCGCTCATGAGTATTAACCCGATTAGGGACTTCAAATAGCTAGGTGACCCAATGATCCTCTGGCATGGACAAGAGTATACTGAGACGTCGCGTATGAGCTTGAGCACAGAGTCCGCAGAGCAAATAAACAACAAAAATAAACTTCTTCCAAAGGGCGCAGACGAACGCACTATTGTCAAAGACTCTCCAAAGCAACGACGGAGGCAACCACATTTCCGAGGACGCACAATACATGCTGGAGACTGGACTAGAAAAGCAGAAATGGTTTCAGGTTGGCAACCCCCTGACACGTTGGGAAAGAGAGCACACTAGGGTGGACTAGCTATTTTCTAGCTACTGGAGGTAGACATTACACGACTCTGATCAACAGTCGGCCTAAAGGATATCCAGATGACACGAGTTTAATTATTTATTGGTATGTTTCTGTTCGAGTTTGCCGAGCTTTGATGGGCAGATATCGGCTTTTGGTCAAGCGTCCACGCTCTGAGACTGCTCAGCAGTACAGTCAAGATCATAACGCCACGAAAAGGTTCATTTTGTTCGTAAATCACGTTGCTCACATTGTATTCTTCAGCAGAAGAGGTTGAAAGTGTCTCGATGCCCGAGAGGGACAACAGCAAAAGTTCAGCTCTCATTCAGAAGAATGGGCTCAAATTGATCCATTTACATGTGTTTTGTCCTAAATATTACACCAAGCGTTTCCTTCGACTATAGCAAGAGTTGGAAGATGTGATAAGCTTTCACAATCAGATGTAGTATAAGGTAGGAGATAGTTAAAGAGTCCCTCGAAAATTTCTTAATGTCACAATAGGTAAAAATTGTTTTGTAGTGATCGAGACTGTCTGCATGGACTATTGATAACGCGGATGTCCGAAATGTATCGGAGCCGTATTCTAATATTGGCCTAACTAATGTTGTAAAAAGTGCTTTAGTTATGTAAAGGTCGTTAATTCTTTTGACCACCGTTTAACAAATGCAAAAACACCTTTGCCTTTATCAGAGAATTTAAACACAATGAGAAGGCGTTATTTTTGGCATCCACTGCTTACGATCCATTTGCATGTGTCACGTCTTGCACTTCACCACTTTCCCCAAATTCATGTTAACTTAACAGGGTGCAAGACGTAACAAAAATTCTCTTTAACGATTTCCTCTGTTCGTCTGTTACCAAAAAATCTCTGATCAGAGCAAATATATTGGAAATTTGAATTCTTGATTTTTTTGTAAATAATTATGATGTTGGAAGGTTGAAGTCTTCGGCACAGCCGAAGACAGTCCTGTCCTTACTTGTTTTTGTTTAATTCAAGTGTGAATTTGAATCTATGCCTATGGTTCAGAGGGCAAAACACAAAAACAAACAAGAAGTGCTACAAGTGATATAGGGTTGAGCAGCTCCGATGTAAAGAAATATTTTGACAAGTATAAAATGCTATTCAGTCAACAAATATAGTCAAAAAAGATTCAGAAAGCTGGTGTTTAAGCGACTTAAACTATGAACATTTTTCGTTCGTTTTCGTCAGTAGCCATTGAGTGTGCTTGTAATTCTCAACTGGTTAGTGAAATAGTCTAAAGACATAGTTTGAGTTTTTAATTAAATGAGAGGTTCTTCGATGGTGTGCTAATACATCAGAGGCCCATGTGCTCGCCTCCATATCACACTTTGAAGTGGTTCTTCAAATAGAAGATGAGGTGTCTCCATTAGAGCGAAACTCAGAGTGCCAACTCTCGCCCCAAATTAAAATAAATGGAGTTGTTTCTGTAGATGGGGTGCCATACCTCAGAGCCGTCCCGTGCTCGCCTCCATATCACATTTTAAGGGTTCTCAAATAGAGGATGAGGTGGCTCAGTAGAGCGAAGCCTCAGAGCTCCCAGTGCTCGCCCCACATTTAATAAATCAAAGGTGTACTGATGCTATGCATCCTCCCATGACTTAAACACACCATAACACTAAAACTCTACGCCAACTTATAAACTGAATCCCTTAAAATAAACACAAATAAATAAATAAAGGTGTACTGATGCTATGCATCCTCCCCATGACTTAATACACCAATAACACTAAAAACTACCCAACTCATAAATGGAATACATTAAATCAAAAAAGCCCCATAAACTCAATACAGTCCATTAATAATAATAATTTATAAATTAAAAAAAGGAATGCTTGGTGGGAGTTGAACCCGCAACGCCCGGGCGTTTGGTCGGGTACGTCAGCCACTGTGCCACGACTCATACGCTTACAAGCACATAAAATTACTCATTTATAACTCTTATTAAACTGCTCGCCCTCAATTGCCCAAAGCTTAGACAAGCTGAATTAAAAATTATTATAAATTTTTGATCTCCTAAAGTAAACACATTTGATTCAAATATGATTCCAAAATGTGGTTTGAAAAAATATATTCAGTGTCTGATCATATAAAGTATTCATATTTGATTATTTCTTTTGTTCAATTGTATGGTAAACTCATTATTTTGTCAGAAGAATAATCAAATTATATTGAAATGTAGGGAAATTGAAAATTTAATCACCTAAATGGTGAGTGGGTATAAACAAACCTAGATTGGTATATATGTACACACATATATTCCTAAACTAAAGATCAGCCTACACCCCCATTTCCCACCCCTTCATTGATATCAATATATCCATGCACTAAGCTAACAAATGTTTGTACATACACATGTTCAAATAAAAGACAAAACTGTCTCAATCAACCACTTCCTACAAAAACTATTCTTACGACACAAGCATATGTACAAATCTATGTTCATATGTAAGCTAAGAAATATTTTTATATTCGCATGTTGACAAACAAAACAAAATTCACTTCAACCATCCACCATACGCACAAGCACACATACATATGTACATATGTATGCTCATGTTTTGTATGTAAATCGCAAATCCTGAAAACTAGCTTCCTCTTGATTTTTCATTCATAAATGCTTCTTCTTAAGTTGTCCGATTGGTGATAGAATTCGGCAACATAGCATTTTGCAATTCGGCAACATGGCATTTGATAAAATCTGTCAGAAGACAAATTTTTGCGATTTTATAAATTCCAACTTCGATGCATATTGGGGGTATTCATTATGACGGAGCATAACTACTTTCATAACCCCCGCACTTTTTCTTTGAAATAATACCAAACTATTTATAAGCCTGTATGAAAGTACTAATATGGTAGTAAAAAATGCAAATAAAGATGCACAGATATTGCCTAGTAAATGTCCACTAACATATTAGCAATATATCTAAAAATTTTCCATCCATTGTTCATATATAATTATTGCAAATAATTTTCTCATATCCTGAATTGCGAGTTGTCACAGCTTATGGACATTTTATTGCTATTTGAAGCCCCCTATCATATTCTGCCGAAAAATTGTTCGCGCAGTCACGCAGCCAAATTTGCAGCAACTGTGTTGCAGTTGCTACATAAGAGTGGGGTTTTACCCGTTTCTGGCCCGAATTCTCACTGTGACGTCATACTGTATATGCTGTACTTGTTTATCACATGTCCAGTACAAAGTAAGAATTTATCATTATTTTCATAGATAAAAATTAATATAGGGAGCGGCGAATAAATTAAAGTATTTTGCGAAGAAATATAACATTATTTCGCAAAAGAGCAATAAATTCGTTTATTTTAATTTATAATAAATTCCCCTTTTAGCTGTGAGCTATAAAGGTATAACGGCAACACTTTTAACACCGACGACACATAATTGGCTCGAGCCTATTGTATTTCGTCGGCTAATTGCTACGAGCATTGATATTTCAGGGATGCACCTTAACGTTAAGCTAATCGTTTATCAAAAAATTCCACCGTTTCCGTGAAACACTTCGAAATATTATCGATAAAGACATTATCAAGATAAATTGTATCTCGTTTTTAACCGAAACGAAAAGCTTTCGTTAACGTTAAAAACGTTAACAAAAACGTGATACTTTATGTTTGAATTGTGCTGGCAATGCTATAGCCATGGTGAAGCCGTAAGGTGGCAACAACGAGCGCACATACACACACAAACTCTATGTAATTTGTTTGTGTAATTCGTTGGTGGTAATGTCAAAAATACTCTGAGAAATGTTTGTACTGTCAAAATTCATCAGAAAAGTTGCAATCACTTGGATAATGCTTTCACCTTTAATGACTACTCCGCCATCATCAGCTTTGCCAGCATAGTTGAAATTAATAATCAACATAAACGATTTGATTTCGTTTTGATATGGCAGAAAAACGAAACGAAATCATTTCGTTATTGACGATCTTAACGTTAATAAACGAAACGAAATGACTTCGTTTCGTTTATTACGTTGATTATCGTAACGAATGATATCGTTTCGTTGGTTAAGCATGCCTGTGTATTACATATCCATGGCCGTATACGCGGATTGCCATAATTGATTTGGTCGCTTCATAACGCGGAAAGCGACAAGTTGTTTTATTAATAACTTAAGACACTGCCACAGCACAAGCGACCACGCTTTTTATACATGTCTGCCTTTAATTGGAGTTTATTGAATATGTATATATGTATGTACATTTGTACTTTTTTGCTTTGGTTTTGTATTTTCATACATATATATTCAATGATACAATGCTTATGGTGTTATTACATATTTAAGGGTGATTTGAGGCAGGTCAAATGTATTTAGTTTGACATTGCTTATCAACCTGCCTTTGAAAATATACAAGTACATATGTACTTACATCATTGTACTGAATAACACATATAAAATGCTTTAGGAAATTTCTTTATAGGTACTCCCCTCCCACCCATAGTCCAATAATAACTAATATATATTCAATTGTTTATCAAATATTTTATTTATTTCAATTTTTCAATTTATTAATAATCATACTTCATGGTTAATATGCATACATTTTATGCAAATTAACGTTTTATAAATATGCAATGGATTTCGTGTGCACAGAAATTCCAAGTGTGCAAATGCCGTCGGCAAAACACTATTTGCATGCATATTTCA
Source organism: Eurosta solidaginis (assembly GCA_029619165.1). Lineage (NCBI taxonomy): Eukaryota > Metazoa > Arthropoda > Insecta > Diptera > Tephritidae > Eurosta > Eurosta solidaginis. Next base: position 11,148 of record JARSSU010018118.1, on the reverse strand, counting down.
ATTTGCATACATTTCCTAACATTTAATTTATTAACCAAGAGGGATGGGATATCTAATGTATGATTAATTTACAAAACATTTCATGAAAGGGCATATTTTGGGTATATGAATAGGTTTTTTTTGTAAAGAAATAAGCAAAACTTCTGCAATTTGCAATCAACATAAAACACGTAATATATTGCTATTATTATATTATTAAGTTCAATTCATATTAAATCATAAAACAGAGCAAATTTATTGCTACACAGTAATAAATTTAAATTTAATTATCCTACTAAATACCTATATTCCCACAAAAAATCATATTAAGAGAAATCCAGAGAATTTATACACCAGCTGAAACTGTTGACAGAGAATTTTCTGCTGTTAACTGGTTAACATTGAAATTGGATTGTGTGTGGTGAGTGCAAGACGTGTTCACATGCAAAAAAGTTGGAATCTAGCAAAAACGCCTTCTCATTGTGTTTAAATTCTCTGCCTTTATTCACTGTAGCATTAATATTGTGACGACTATGAGTGATACTAAGTGATACTCACATCCCTAGTCTGATGCTAAGTAAATAAAGTCACAACAACAATAAAGCAGACAGTCACTTGTATCTACATAAACGATGTCTACACATATGTAGTTACACGCAGCTGAGAAGCAAGGCACAACCATATGCAGACATCTTATTTGAGATGCTCCTAAATGTAGGCAATTATAATTGTGGAAGTGTCGCCCACACATACAAGCATGGGGTATGAGAGAAGCTATAAAATCGTGCCATTTTAGTTATAGCTGAGACGTTTGAGAGCTCATGTATAATGCTAGTAGATTCTAGAAGATGCGAACGAGGAAACCAGAGAGTATAAAAGGCCGCAGATGTAGAGGCGCTGGGATTCAGTTTGAGTTGAGCTATCAATCAGTTATTGATTAAGCACGCGATCTGGCGGCCAATAGTAGAGTTTTATTTGAGTTAGCAATCAGTTTGGTTATTAAGCCAGCGAGTAGCAAAGTATAAGTGTTATTGTGAAGTACTTTAATAAAGGCCATTTTTCCATTATTCAATATTGGAGTTATTTATTCAACAGTTTAGTGATTCGAACTTAGCAGAGGATTGCAAATAAGAGGATTTGCAAGTAAATTCGTTACAATATGAAGATTGAAACTAAGTTTGGAATCCATCATGACTCCCAAGTCAATAAAATTATTTACAGTTTCTAGACTATAGTTGTTAACTGTATATGAAGCTGGTGGCGAAACTCTCCGAGAAAAACACATGAATTTACATTTTTTGAGATTCAGCGGCATATAATTTACATTGCACCAGGTAACCAAGTGATTTAAATCCATTGAAGCAAGGAATGTTCGTCAACCGAGGCAGATGATTTGAAAAGTTTTACATCGTCTGCGTACATCAAGATTTTTGAGTATTTAATTGTACCAGATATATCGTTTATGAACAACAAGAACAGAATCGGACCAAGATGGCTGCTCTGAGGAACACCAGAAGAAACGTTGATGACCCCAGAAAGTGTATTTTTAAAGATTGCTTTTTGCGTACGATAACCAAGATACGAAGAAATCCAACATATAAGACGGGGTTGAAAAGCGAGTTGACCGACTTTATGAATAAGTAATGGGTGTGATACTTTGTCGAAAGCTTTACTGAAATCGGTGTAAATTACATCATTGTGAAGACCTTTTCTAAATCCATTAGAAACGTGGTTGGTAAATTCTAGTAAATTGGTGATAGGTGATTTGCCCTTACAGAACCCATGTTGCGAGCTTGCAATTATGGGGGAAATAGAGAATGTTAGGTGGTGGGTAACAATAGCCTCACATAACTTTGGGATAGCGGATAACTTTGCTACTGTAAATAATAGTTATGTAAACCCGTCTTTTTGAACAACTTGAAAGATGGAGACTTTTTATTCTTTAAAATTTTCAGCTCTTTAGTGAACCATACTTGGCTTGTATCGGAATGTACACAAATCCGCTTAGGAACGCATTTTTCAAAAAGACAGTAAATGGTGTTGTAAAGTGAAAAACGCTTTGCTCCACATCAGCATTAGATATTGGCCACACTATTCGAGATAGATCACGATTTAATTTTTTAAAATCGGCCTTCGCAAAGTCGAAGCGATAACTGAAGTTGTATCGTTTATTTCCGCTGTTACAAGCATTACTTACAACTTCGTAAACTATTTTGAGGGAAGGGTGGTAAGCACCTTCAGGTTCAATAATGGGTTCGCATCGACTAATGGAATATTTAGAGTCATCATCCACAAAGGCTAAATCTAACACTCTTCCGAATTTATTTGATTGGATGTTGATTTGTTGAAGGCACAGCTCAGACATTCCGTCTAGAAATTCATTGTTGGAAGACTTTGACGAACGATATTTACGATATTAAAGTCAGAGATGCACCATGATATGTGTGACATATTGAAGTCAGCCAAGACAATAATGGAATCGGAAGGCTTTAGCATCGAATTAACAGTTCTTAGCAAGGAAATGTGATGCATATAAACGGACAGTTCAGAAGATGGCGGGATATAACAGATGGCCAAATAAATGTGGATATTTGCTAGTTGTGTGCGTATGCACAAGAACTCAGTTGGTGGCGGATACGCAAATCTCTTCAGATGGTATTGAAGAGTGTACAGCAAGCAGAACTCCACCTCCAACTCTGTTCAGAGCGTTCATTTCGATATATCTGGTAGTCATTACAGAGGATCTCTGAGTTAAAAACAGGAGGTTTCAGCTAGGTTTCGGTTAAAGCAATTATATCGTAACTTGAGTTAAATGATTTTAAAAACAGTTCTGTTAACTTGGTGTTTAAGCCAGTTTCAGTTTTTTGACTCAGTGTTATTAAGAGGGATATTTGCTAAGTTTGGAATACTCTTATTCCGCCTATATTCAAATTCCCGCACAAGTGCCCCAGAGGGCCAAAAATCGTTACTCAAGATAGTGTCAAAATGTTCAATAGGTACATCTAATCTAAAGAAAGATACGTTTCTTTCATAACTAAAATTAAATTTCCGAATTGTTACGTCATGGGTTTTCCTTTTTGAGAAGATATAGGACTTCAGATCTTCCTCAGTAGTATCCCTCTCGAATCTTGACACGAATATCGATTTTTTAGGAGTGACTACAACCAACTTTCTAGTTCCAGGCTCAGTCGCCTGAGAACGGTTTGCAGGTTCAATATTTTTTCTAGCTGCTAGTTTTGTTGGAGGTGCCTTTGATGTTGAAGGCTCTACTGTAAGTGGACTTGGAGATGCTAAGTTTATTAATTCTATCGTGCTGGGTGCAGGAACGATTGGGTTCTGGATGTTTTGAACGGGGTCTAGGGTCAGTACGCCAGCCGAGACATCAGTTCGTTTTCGTTGCTGTCACGACTGTCGCTATTAGCATTAGCAGCTGAATCGGTAATACATTTGAAAGTTTTAAACAAGTTATCATAATACTAATGATTTCTACTAATGTAGAAAGTTCCTTACCGATTTCGGAGAATGCGTTTCGGGTATGTTTGAAAAGCTTAAAAAGATTCACTTCCGTGGATCTGCATTTCAAGCACGACCAACGCACACCCTTGTTATCGTTGATCGCATCACACACCCTTGCTGTCAAACTAGCGCACTTCATATGAGCAAGCTCATCACAAAGCCAGCACGACACGAAACGCTCGGTATCACCTTTCAATTGGCAGTTAACAAAATTGCAAGACATTATAAGTTAAAGTAAAATTGATTAAACAGACGGAGGCAGTGAAAATAGTTCGAAGATCACTGTATGAGCAGTTTAAGATCGCTTTAACTAGGGCCGTTCCATTGGTTTATCGAGCTCTGGCTCTAGCTCAAATCTCATTAGAACGATCTGGATCAACTTTATGAGAGCTGGCAGCACTAATATAAAACATCTGTTTTGTAGAAAATAAGAAGAAACGTACACAAAATTTTAAGATACTGATAGAATTATTAACATTTAAATAGTTTCGCACGTAAGCAAACTATTTATTTTCCTTACATCATCTTCAAGTTGTTTACTCTTTCAGTGTTTTTGCTTTTAAATATGGCGAGATCTTTTATGTATACACAAATGTACACGTATTTAGTTCAGTGCTACAATGGCTCAACTATATGGTTGGCTCATCTCACCAGCTGATTTTATTTTTTTCATTTTACTGGAGTAGGGATTGTCAGAAGGAAATGGCAAAGTTAAAAAGAAACCAACGAATTTACAACATTTTCTTACTACTTACAAATGCTGGTAAGTTTTATGTTTTCATTCCATTCCATTCGTCTAACACCAACACGCTAATTTTGGCAATGTGAACAAAGGTATGTTATTGCTGTAGAGATGAGCCAACCATATAGTTGAGCCATGAGTGCTACCAACTCAAAAGTGGTTAGCTGTCAAAAAATCTACTACAGAAAACGGAACGAACAGAACTGCTATACGGATCAGAAATTGAACCAGATAAATATCAGGATCACAACGTTGTTGTTGCATTTGCATGTTAAATTTCTATCCGTATCTCGCTCAAGTCTCAATGGAACGTAACTACTGACGCTTAACAACACACAATGCAAACAGCTGTGGCAGTGAAAAGAAAATGAAATAAATGTGCACGAGCAAATAACAATTGAAAACTGAAAATATTTGGATTAAAGTCGACACAGACACAAAGCGGTCGACTTCTAAGATAAATATTAACATAAATTAATGTTACTATTAAAAATAATTAAACACAAATGTTAATATATACATTTAACCATACCTATGAAAGAAACTACAAAATATCAGGACAGTAGTGAGAGTATTGAATTATACACCGCGGTAAACGAACATTCAAAGCTGATGCAGTTATGCAAGTTGTTGTAGTGCGAACACTAGTTACGCAGTGGATTATTTTTGGCAAGATGAGTCGACGTCGTTACACGAATAAACATCCGCCCAGTCATGAGTAGCAATCAATTCGTTGAGCTTTATGAAGTCTGCTTTATAAAAACATGTTGAGCGGGATCGAGATTTTAATTTTGTAAAACACATCACCCTAGGAGGCTGAACAATATCAATTGCTATTTCAAGGGTAGGACGTAATGGATCTTCTGGAAAAGATAAAGGAGAAATACTATTGACAGATACCAGGTCAAGAATTTTGGTTTTACAATTTAATAAAATAATTAAAAAAAATTTTTTAGTTAAACGGTTTTATTGAAAACAATACTTACATGAAATAATAATAATACGAAAAGCTAGAAAATAATTAGGTAGGTCCTAGGTACTAGTCATCACAATCCTTATCAATCTAGGGCGTTGATCAGACAAATAAAAGCGTTGGGCGCGTGAAATTTCTAAAAATGTGAGGCGTAGCATAACCTGATTAAGGTTCAGTTGGTTTTACTTATGCCTATCAATAGAAATATCACGGCGATTTTTTTCTTATTATTGTATTGTCATCGGGTTCTGAACTATATTCCAAGTTTCAAGCTTGTAGCTTATCGGGAAGTTACGTAAATTTCAATTACAAGATTCGTTCACAACGGCCGTGCGACCTGCCTGTCAACTCAAGCTAAATAAAACCGTTTAAAAATTACTGATCTGTAGGAGTGATGTATCTAAAATATTGTTAATGAAATCATGCTGACAGGTGGGAGTCAAAGTGTTTGAGTAGCTCAAGCTAATCCAATTTACCGAGTGCAAATTGAAATCACCAAGAACTACTAAGCGAACTTTGTCCCGCAACTGAGAGTACAATTTGCGAATAGATAAATTATGGCAATTGTAAACATACATACATATCCGACCGGGGCGAATATATAAGCTAAAACATCGCAATGAAATCTTTACTGCTATAAACTCAATATCAAATGCGTTGTCCGACAACAACAACACGGATGAAAGACTTAAGTCCACAGCAATGAGAACACCGCCTGCTCTAGATATACGATCACGCCGGTAAACGACGTAGTTGCTTGAAAAAAGCTCAGCGTTGAAATTGTCAGGTTTTAACCAGGTCTCGGTGAAATCAACAACCTGCGCTGTAAAAGCGAAACTGTTAAGAAAAAAGGTATTTAATTTAGATCGTAAATCACGAAAATTTTGGTAATGAACGACTAGACAGAATGAGTCGGTGACTACTTTTTTGCTGTACCCGCGGTGCAGGTCATAGAGTCTTTTGGCATTATATTGGTATTTTTCTTGTCCAAATACACCACAGAATGCATCGGCCAAAAAGAACAGTCAACAACACTAAGGCGTGGAACAGTTATTTTGAAAGATGAAGTTACTCTTTCATACTTAAAGTTAAATTTGAAAACTTCTACACTAGAATTATTAAGGTTAAGTTTAGAGCATAAATAACACTGGATCACAAATTCCACTTTTTTCTGCACCAGAGACGCCATTATGAAATTCCTTTGTAAAATCACTCCCTGATTCCGAAAATCAAGGTTGTTTTTAATTCTATGGTAACGTTTTTGAGATATTTACGAATTACCATTTTTTCAAAACAAATTGGGGTCCACTTAATCATATATATCTCAAGAACGAATTGAGCAATTCCAAAACGGTTTAAACTGTGCATACACTTTTTGCTGGCCCTGCAGATTCAATGATAATGAACAATCATCACGGATTTTTTCAATTTTTTTTGTAAAAATATATAAAAATGTGTACTTTGCGAGGAAGGATCTCGAAAACCTTTTATTTTTTGCAGATTTCTTTTTCTCTCTAAGAACTTTCGAAGAGTTATTAGATACAAAAAACTGTTAGTGTCGTTTTCTCAAACCCAGGTACATTTCAGGCAAGAGCTTATTTTTAAGGCAGGTAGTGTTTTCTTTGTAGAACTAGGGTAGGCTTGAATTTTTACTTGATCTAAGTATAAATAATAGTACATGGGCCTTGTTCCTTCATAATATCTGCAAGGCTCGCCGGATACTGTTCAGTTTATAATTGCAGTTTATAACCCTTCATTTACTTTAAAATATAATATGACTAAAAGGGCGCGAGAGTTTGAGTGTGCAAGTGATCCAGATATGTTCTGTATACTATAAGTATTTTGGAATTGAGCCTAAAAACCATGGACACCGAATACTGTGTGCACCACATGTCGAGTCGAATTGATTTTTTCGGAAACCGGAACAAAAAGATGCGTTGTAAAAATTAGGAATTTGCTCCTTTTTAATGCATAGCTGACTAATTTCTGAAACTATCTATTTAGGCGACATATGAAATTTATTACACTAATGAAGTGGAGGGAACCAACTTGCCATTCACCGGACTACTATATTTGTACTACAAAAGCACATGGGGTTGGAAAGTCAAGAAAAGTAACCTATGCGAGCGTACCTACAGTGTCATTACCAGAACTAAATTCAACGGAAGCTATATTGCCAGAATCAAATTTAACTTTAGTTCCGGCTCCAGTTTCATTGTCAACAGCAGTATCTGATTATGCGGCATCATGTTGTACTGGATTTCAAACGGAAAACGAAAGAAACTCTTTGTCACAAGCACAACTCAATGATTGGATAAGGGATTTGGAATTGTCAAAGGAAAATGCCGAACTACACGCCTCTCGTATGCAACAATTTAAATTTGTTTCATCCGATGTTAAGGTAACATATTGTAACGAATTTACTGAAATTCCTCTTATTTGCAACAACCTTCTACTAACTTTCGAATCACTAAACTGTTGAATACATTCAAAAATACAAAATGGCCTTTATTCAAGTACTTCACAATACTATTACTTCGCGACAGATAGCGTGCTTAAATCAAACTCATTACTGATTCTCAGCTTTACCTCCTTTTCTACTCTGTGATTTCTCGTCGCATACTTCTAGGCGTTTCTATTTCTAGAATTTACTTCTGGTTTACAAGCTATAAATTTCTAAGCTATAAGTACAGATGCACGATTTTATAGCTTCTCGTATAGCCCATGTGCGTGTATATGTGAGTGATACTTGCACAAATGATTGGAAACTTTCGGGAGTATCTCAGATATATGCATGTGCTTGTGCGTTACTCTCCGCTGCTTGTATGGCCATATGGGTAGACATAATGATTGATTTGTTGATATGAATACAAGTCACTGCTTAGTATCGGCTTAGAGATGATAGTATCCCTTAGTGTTGCTAATATTCGTCACACTGCCCTCCACCTAAGTCTGTTCGTCCCGATCAGACAAATCTCTCGATCTAAACGCTGCCAGCCTTTCCAAATGAACCACTTTCATTTTGGTTCGTGGTTTGCCAATGGTTTGTAAGCGGTACACTACATTTTTGACCCATTTTACAACTTTGTATGGGCCTTCCCAATTGCACTGCAATTTCGGGGACAAACCTTTTTTTCGTTGTGGGTTGTATAACAGCACCAAATCTCCTTGCTGAAAAACTTCCGAATTAATTGCTTTATCTTATCTGGCTTTCATCTTATCACTCATAATCTTTGTACTTTGCCTTACAAGATCGTGTATCTCTCTCAGCTCTTATTCCAAGACACCAGTGGATTTCTTGACATTTCTCTCCACATCGGCATCTATCTCAAACTTCAAATCAGCTGCAGTCGAAGGTCTTTGCCAAAAATTACCTTTGCGGGAGTTTGGCCCGTTGTTTCATGCACTGCTGATCGGTAAGCCATCAAGAATAATGATATGTGTGTATCCCACTCCTTATGGTACTTGTCTACTACTTTCCTTAAATACTCCTCCAAGGTTCTATTGAAACGTTCCACCATACCATCGGACTGAGGATGCAATGCAGTTGCCCGTGTTTTTTCGAATGCCCAACTTCTTACTCATTTCTTGGAACACAGCTGATTCAAAATTCCTGCCTTGGTCAGAATGTAAATCCATTGGTACACCATACCTTGCAACCCAATCTTTTGTAACCACTTCTGCTACTGTTTCCGCTTCTTGGTTTGGGATTTGGTATACCTCTGGCCATTTACTGAAATAATCCATAACCACCAGTACGTATTTGTTTCCGCGGTTACTAGTAGGAAATGGACCTGCGTTATCCATGGCAATCCCTTAAAATGGTGCACCTGAAATATACTGCTTCACCTGGCCATGACTTCGTGTTTTGGGCCCTTTCGCTCTATTGCAAACCTCGCAGTTGGCGATCCACTCGGTGACCGACTGACGGCAACCAGACCAATAGAATCTCTGCCTAATTTTCTCGAGCGTCTTCGTGATTCCAAGATGACCTCCACTTGGACCGTTATGTAGTTCACTGAGAACGTCGGGAATCCTTTTCCTTGGAACAACTATCAGTTTCCTCTTACTTTGATCATCTTCACTCTCCCATACTCGATACAAGCAACCGGATATCAACTCTAAACTGCTCCACTGTGCCCAATATGACTTCGCAATGGGACTCTCTGCTGACATCTCCTCTCTTTTTGATCTTTCGTTTCTTTCGAGCCCTTGCATAACATGTGACAGATCTGTATCTTGTAGCTGACACTTCCTTATTTGTTCTTTGTCCCATTCATCCTTACACGTTATAGTCATTAGCCGGATATCTATAATGTCCTTTTAGCCTCGGCTTTTGAACAGTGCTTGCATTCCAAACTACATGGCCTTCGTGACATTGCATAGGCATTCCCATGAGTACTACCTTTCCGATGCTCAATGGAAAAGTCATAGCTTTGTAGCCGCTCGATCCACCGTGCCAATTGTCCTTCCGGATTACGGAACTGCAGAAGTCATTTCAACGCTACGTGATCTGTCCTGACGCGGCATCGCCGTAGAGGTATTTGTGAAAATGTTTAATGCACTCTACCAATGCCAACAGCTCTCTCCGTGTAACGCAGTAATTCCTCTCTGATTTCCAAATTGAACGGCTGTAATATGCGACACCTTCCGTGTCATCAACAGTTGTGACAAAAGCTCCCATGATATACGCTCGCATCGTATCTAGAATAAACGTTGCCATGAATCGATATGCCAACATTGAGGCAGTGCACAAACGCTTTCAAGTTTGGAAATCCACTCTTGGTCCTTCTTCATTCAAAGGCTTTATTTTTTCTTGTAAGCTCGTGGAGGCTATGGGCTACGCTGGCAAAATTTGGTACAAATCGGCGGTAATATGTGCACAGCCCAAGGAAACTTCTCAAGTCATGCAAGTTCAGTGGTCTTGGCCAATCTTTTATAGCCTCTATCTTTTCCTTCGCAGTGCAAATGCCTTCTGTCATTGCCTTGTGACCCAAATAATTTACTTCATTTTTAAACAGCGCACACTTTTTCGGACTTAGTTTCAGACCAGCGTCAGCTATTCTCTGGAAAACTTCCTCCAAGTTTTTAAGATGTTTATCAAAGTTCTTGCCCAATACGATGATGTCGTCGAGGTACACCAAGCATGTTTTCCAATGTAGTCCTTTCAATATCCGATCCATGAGCCTCTCAAAAGTAGCTGGTGCATTACAAAGTCCAAAAGGCATTACTGTAAATTGCCAAAGGACCATCTCCGACGCTGAAGGCTGTTTTCTCTTTGTCTTCCTCCTTGACCTCCACTTGCCAGTAGCCACTTTTCAAGTCCAGTGTGGAAAACCAGAGAGCGAGTCCAGAGTGTCGTCAATTCTTGGCAATGGGTAGCTATCCTTTTTCGTAACGTCGTTCAACTTGCTGTAGTCCACGCAAAACCTCACTTTCCCATCCCTCTTCTTCACAAGTACCACAGGTGAGCTCCATGGACTAGCTGATGGTTCGATGACGCCGCTGTCGCTCATTTCTTGTACGATTTGGCTCACAACTTCCCGCTTCGCCAGTGGAACACTACGAGGAGCTTGACGTATCGGCCTCGCGTCTCCAGTGTCAATTTGACGTTTCACAACATTGGTGCGGCCTGGTTTGGAACCATCCTGGTCAAACATGTTTGCGTACATTAGGAGCAGTTGCTTTGCCTTACTCTGATAATCTTCCTCTAGCCCTACTTCAGCCTCTTGGCATATTCCCAAAATAGCTCCTTTGGTGAGTTTGAGTGGTGACTTGAACTCATTGAATAATCTTACCGGAATACGTCCATCTTGTTTTGTCATAGCCAGGTTTTTCCTACAAGTACGTTCGGTGCTGATTTCTTTGCTGCTTCGACAGCCCACAATTTGTTTGTCCCACAATCTCCATCAACCTTTGCCCTGATGACTGCTTCGGA
>JARSSU010018117.1:0-12180 GCA_029619165.1 Eurosta solidaginis | reverse complement strand
CAGTCGATGACTGCCCCAACATAATATATCTCACAGGGATTCTTAACATTTGTGCGACAGCCGTGCGTAGTGTTTATTCATTGCTGTCTCGCTAACGACTGGACGATGGAGAGTCAGAACATGTGTGAAGCAAGTCTGGCTCAATTGAGCTATGATGCGCCGATCACTAGTTTACATATACATATGTGTGGTTACTTACTTTGTTGTTGTTGTGCATTTATTTACTTGCAGCATAGTGATGTATATAACTACTAATAAGCGCCACAATATTGTTCAATAATTTGAATTCTAGTTACCAGGTGCATATTAATCGGCTTAAATCAATTGAAGACAATTCCAACTTGTCTCCTTAAGAGGTTTTCAATTCCTTACATATAATCTGACACCTTATACTAATCGCCTGATACTTATTACACGTCCACACTTGCTAGTAATTGAGAAATGCTTGGAATAAATTTTCGATCAGATTACTAAATGGTCGGTCTCTAGCTAATTCCCGCGAAGCGAAGTAAACTTTCACATTTGAATTTAATGAGCCAGTACGCTGTTAAAGATGGTTTTCCAGGGACTCAAAAGATCTCAAAAGATACAGCCTGGATTCAAAGACGCTGCGTCGATTCTGGGCACATCGATTTGACAGCTTGCAGTCTATCAAAATCAAATCGACGTTACTTCTAATCGGGAAGGTGATCGCCTTATATATCGTGGAATTTATGTTTATTTTCGAGTTATCTGCAGCGACCAGGTGGTTGGAAAAGAAGTCACTTGGTAAGACATAGATTCCTCTCAGAAAAAAATAAGCAAACCAATTGAGTTGATCATACCACCAGCAGTGTAAGATCAATATTCTGATGGTTCAGAGTGACAGATATGGCAGAAATTATTAGATATGGTAATGACAACCCTGGAAAATGTGCAACTAGTCTAGAATGAATTCGGGTTGAGTGTCAAAGGAGTATGCGACCATAGCCAGTTCTGATCTATTTATATGGGTTGGAGTGGTCCCTTCTGATTGAGCATGTCCTATGGAGAGACCAATTGTAACTGTTTATGCCTGAATGGGTAGTGTCGGACTAGCCTCTTTATACACCTACGGGTACTGTCGGACAGATCTTTTCTGTACTGTTCGAAACTTCCTCTTTGTACCTTTTTGGGTACTGTTCGACACGCCCTCTTTTTACCCCCACGGGTACTGTGGAACAGATCTTTTCTGTACTGTTCGACACTTCCTCTTTGTACCCCTATGGTAAGTGTCCTATAGGCCCCTTTTGAATCCATCCGGATAGTGTCGGACATATTCTTTTCGTGCCCCTACAGACAGAGTCACACAAGTCTATTTTGTTCACACATGGGTACTGTCGGTCAAGTCCTCTTTCTACCCGTACGGAATTTCTTCATCATCATCATCATCTTCCTCAACTCCTATTGGGTGCAGTTCTTGTTATATCACTCCACGTGTATTCTGCGCCAAGTTTTCGCAGGTGCACCAGGTTGTCGGCTTCCTTGTGGATTCCATCGTAGTGCTTGTCTGGCTATATTTACTGGATGTCTTCTGAGAGTGTGACCAATCCACGACCACTTACGCTTGGTTATTTCTGTGGCAGCCTTAGGTTGATTTGTTCTAGACCATAAGTCGTCATTTGAGATTCTTTCCGGCCATCTAATTTTCAGGATTTGGCGCAGACATTTATTAACAAAAACGGAATTTCTTACGGATTTTGTAATTTTTTAAATTCTAATACAATATTCTTAAGTTTTTTTCGTACTGGTGTTGTAGAAAAATAACAAAATAATTTAAAAAAAAATGTTTAAGTTAAAAGGTTTTATTGAAAACATTACTTACATGAAGTAATAAAAATACTAAAAGCTAGAAAATAAAAGCGTTTAGCGCGTGCAATTTCTAAAAATGTGAGGTGCAGCATAACCTGTTTAAGTTTCAGTTGGTCTTACTTATGACTATCAATAGAAATTTGACGCGTCCAACGCTTTTAATTATCTGATGAACACCCTAGATTGATGAGGAGTGTGATGACTAGTACCTTGGCCCTACCTAATTATTTTCTAGCTTTTAGCATTTTTATTACTTCATGTAAATATTGTTTTCAATAAAACCGTTTAACTTAAAATTTTTTTTATTATTTTTTTTTCAAATTTTAATCTTCATTTAGTTCATTTAGTGACTCATCATTACAAGGACTCTTTCCTGAAAATTTGTTACAATCTAAGTCCTCAATACATAATCCTTGCAAAGACTTGACTCGACTCTGCGCCACGTATGCTTTTCCCTCCTCCAACTCCAAAATATTTTGATGTCACTTCTACCGGACTGTATTGTAACGAATTCAGTGCAATTCCGCTTATTTGCAACCTTCTACTAACGTTCGAATCACTAAACTGTTGAATAAATAACTCCACTATTCAATAATGCATCCTTTATTAAAGTACTTCACAATAACACATCTATTGCTCAACAGATAACGTGCTTAAATCAAACTGAATCGTCGTGCCTCAGCTGGTGCTGCTTTCACACTTTTTGGTTTCCTCGTTGACATATTTCTAAGCCTTTCTATTTCTAGAATTTGCTACTTGTTTACCAGCTATAACATAACTACAGATGCACGTTATAGCTTCTCATATGCGCGTGTATATATGAGTGATACTCCCACAGATGATTGCCTACTTTTGGGAGTATCTCAGATATATGCAGGTGTTTGTGCTCTTCGCTGCTTGTATGGACATATGCATAGACATAATGATTGACTTGTTGATGTGCATACAAGTCACTACTTAGTATTGGCTTAGAGATGATAATATCCCTTAGCGTTGCTTATATTCGTCACAGTATGTAATATTTGTTCCAAATATGAGCCAAATCGGACATCATAGGTCGCTTTCTATACATGTATGTATTATGTGTTCCAAATATGGACCAAATCAGACCACAAATACGAAAATTTTGAATATCTCGATCCTTGCTCCACCTAGCGGCGATTTTTTCACAGGCCGTTTTCTATTCATGTGTGTAATATGTGTTCCAAACTATGAGCCAAATCGAACCACAAATACGATTTTTTTAATATCTCGATCTTTGCGCCACCTTGCGGCGATTTTTTTTTAATGTCGATTTCTATTCATGTGTGTAATATGTGTTACAAATATGAGCCTAATCGGACCACAAATACGAAGTTTTGAAATATTTCGATCCATGCACCACCTATCGGAGTTTTTTTTTCATATTATTGCATTGTCATCGGGTTCTGAACTATATTTCAAGTTTCAAGCTTGTAGCTTATCGGGAAGTTACTTAAATTTTAATTACAAAATTCGTTCACAACGACCGTGCAGCCGACCTGTCAAGTCAAGCTAAATAAAACCAATTAAAAACAGAACACGATAATGGACCATATGTACCTAGTATTTTAGGTTTGGTATGGAGCTCCGAATTTTTATACTCAGCGTGCTTTGCACATAGAGTATATTAACTTTGATTGGATAACGGTTGGTTGTACAGGTAAAGGAATCGAGATATATATAGACTTCCATATATCAAAATCATCAGTATCGAAAAAAATTTGATTGAGCCATGTCCGTCCGTCCGTCCGTCTGTCCGTCAATACGATAACTTGAGTAAATTTTGAGGTATCTTTATGAAATTTGGTATACAGGTTCCTGGGCACTCATCTCATATCGCTATTTAAAATGAACGATATCGGACTATAACCACTCCCACTTTTTTGATATCGAGAATTCAAAAACCGAAAAAGTGCGAAAATTCATTACCAAAGACGGATAAAGCGATGAAACTTGGTAGGTGGGTTGACCTTATGACGCAGAATAGAAAACTAGAAAAATTTTGGACAATGGGCGTGGCACCGCCCACTTTTAAAAGAAGGTAATTTAAAAGTTTTGAAAGCTGTAATTTGGCAGTCGTTGAAGATATCATGATGAAATTTGGCAGGAACGTTACTCCTATAAATAAAAATTAGCAAAATCGGATGAAGAACACGCCCACTTTAAAAAAAAATTTTTTTTTAAGTCAAATGTTAACAAAAAATTTTATATCTTTACAGTATATAAGTAGGTTATGTCAACATTCAACTCCAGTAATGATATGGTGCAACAAAATACAAAAAAAAAGGAAATTCCAAAATGGGCGTGGCTCCACCCTTTTTCATTTAATTTGTCTAGGATACTTTTAATGCCATAAGTCGAACAAAAATTAACCAATCCTTGTGAAATTTGGCAGGGGCTTAAACTCTAAGACGATAACTGTTCTCCGTGAAAAAGGGCGAAATCGGTTGAAACCACGCCCAGTTTTTATACACAGTCGACCGTCTGTCCTTCCGCTCGGCCGTTAACACGATAACTTGAGCAAAAATCGATATATCTTTACTAAACTCAGTTCACGTACTTATCTGAACTCACTTTTTATTGGTATAAAAAATCCGAATATGACCACGCCCACTTCTTCGATATCGAAAATTACGAAAAATTAAAAAAATGCCATAATTCTATACCAAATACGAAAAAAGGGATGAAACATGGTAATTGGATTGGTTTATTGACGTAAAATATAACTTTAGAAAAAAACTTTGTAAAATGGGTGTAACACCTACCATATTAAGTAGAAGAAAATGAAAAATTTCTGCAGGGCGAAATCAAAAGCCCTTGGAATCTTGGTAGGAATACTGTTTGTGGTTTTACATATATAAATAAATTAGCGGTACCCGACAGATGATGTTCTGGTTCACCCTGGTCCACATTTTGGTCGATATCTCGAAAACGCCTTCACATATACAACTAAGGGCCACTTCCTTTTAAAACCCTCATTAATACCTTTAATTTGATACCCATATCGCACAAACACATTATATAGTCACCCCTGGTCCACCTTTAGGGGGATATCTCAAAAAGCGTCAACCTATAGAACTAATACCACTTTCTTTTACAATACTCATTAACACCTTTCATTTGAGTGCCATATCCTACAGACACATTCCAGAGTCACCCCACCTTTATGCCGATATCACGAAAAGGCGTCCACCTATAGAACTAAGGCAGAGTGCCTTTTAAGATACTCACTAACACCTTTCATTTGATACCCATATCGTACAAACGCATTCTAGAGCAAGCCCTTGTCCACCTTTATGCGGATATCCCGAAATAATGTCCACCTATACTCTCCCTTTTAAAATACTCCGTAATACCTTCCATTTGCTACCCATGTTATACAAATACATTCCAGGGTTATCCTAGGTTCATTTTCCTACATGGTGATTTTCCCTTATTTTGTATCCAAAGCTCTCAGCTGAGTATGTAATGTTCGGTTACACCCGAACTTAGCCTTCTTTACTTGTTCTTAATCATTTTATTTTATTCATTTCGTTGCTTTTTATTGTGCAATTGGCTACGTAAATTTCAAACTGCCTGATGCCAAATATACCCAAAAGGGACTATAGGGGATCAGTTATACCCCATTGTGCTCAAAAGAGTTCAATCGCAGACCGCTCTCTTTATGGATATATCGCACGATTTTTTTCAGGGAACATAATCGAACTTTTTTCATAACCCCTTTATGTAAGTATGTATATAAGATAAACTTACAAAATTTCTGAAAACATTCGCACCGGCAACTGTAGGAAAATTAAAACCACAATTTTACTTGGCTTAAGACATTTGAAACCGCCAAAACCGCAACAAAAATATAGAAATATATGAAC
Organism: Eurosta solidaginis; assembly: GCA_029619165.1. Lineage (NCBI taxonomy): Eukaryota > Metazoa > Arthropoda > Insecta > Diptera > Tephritidae > Eurosta > Eurosta solidaginis. The sequence continues at coordinate 6,460 of JARSSU010018117.1, read as the reverse complement.
ATATGTAATATATTTTCATTAATTTTTTTGCATCATATAGGCATATAAATTGGATAGCTATTTAAAAAATGCCTATGTCTCAATATTCATACTTTTTTAACTTTCGCACATTAGCGTTGACATAAAATATGAGATCGCTTGCGTTCGACTCAAAACAATGCGGAACAAATTCAATAGACATATAAACATACATACATACATTCATATGCTCCACAACAAAGCTTTACTTATGTGTATATGTAATCATTAATGCTTTTGCTGCAAAAATCCAACAAATATTAGACGCTGTAACGAGCGTTAGTCGCGCTTAACTCACCGGCTATTAAGCAACGCGCGCGCATTTTTGCATTGTCTGAGCTTTGTTGTGCAGAAATTAGTTTTAATTTTTTTTATTGGACAAAGTGCTATATAAGGCAGCAAACTATTTTGCTATATACATATATAAGTATAAAATTATATAAATGTGCATAAAGTGTTTGTTGGCATGTCAAATTGCTGCAGCATAAATGATTGAAATTAGTCGCCATTCTTTGTCTATTTTTGTCTCATTTTTACAATTTTGATTTTATTTTTTTTCATTAACATTCAAAAATATTTTAACTTCGTGGTGGCTGTTAAATGTTGGCACATTAGCGCAGCACCACGACACTGTGTCACCTTTTGTGGCTTGCATTTGCCTTTGCTGGCACCTTTAACCTGCCATGCATTCTATAAACGGTGATATGCGCCATGGCGTATGAGTAACTTTGCTTTGGATATTTTGCTTTTAGTGTGTCACACATTCACTCTGCTCGTATCATAGTAGTAGTGTTGCTATGTTAGTGTGTTATAAATATATTTAAATGCACAATCAAGTGCACTGACATATTTACTTTGTAATTATAAAATTTATGTGCAAAATGTTTAAAAAGTTCATTATAGCTGCTGCTTGAATATTTTTATCTATTTTATACTGCGCTGCAACTGGTATTTTTTATAGTTTACTGTGTGATTAAAAATGGTAAGTGGTGGTTTGCTAAAGCCATTTTATTTATTTATTTTTTTTTCTGTTATTTAGAAGCATTTATTATGCAATTTAAAAATCGATTTGCATACAAAATCTTTAGTAAAGGAAAAAATGTATTTTAAACAAAGCAACTTATATGGCGCCTATTTTTTTGCTGGTGAATATTTGTAACGACATTTTCAATGCTACACTGAAAGAAAAATACTGGTAAAATCAACGGAAATACGGGGTAATTCAACCGAAATTTCTGTCAATTTTTATCCATCGCAACAAGATGTTGAATCAACTGCGGACAAATCGTTGATTCGTAATTGACCGTTTTAGTAGTCAAATGAACAAAAAAGTTGTTGCGACAGCTTTGTACGAAAGTACCTATGTTGCGGCATTTGCAAGGCAGATGAGTTTTCATTGAGATCTTTTCATGGCAGAAATACACTAGGAGTGCTTACCGAACAGTGCCGAGGGGCGACCCCGCTTAGAAAATTTTCTTCTAATTTAAAACCTTATTTCTAAAATTTTTATGTTGCTTTGCCCAGGGTCTTCAGTGTGGTAGGCGGAGCACGCTACCGTCACACCACGGAGGCTGCCATATACATACGTAAATATGTGCATACATATAGTACACAGCATACATAAGTACAAAGTAGAGAACGCAGTGAGCGTAAAATTCTTTTTGAAATTTGCTCATGTATTGACTGTTGATCGCCGTTGAAATGACAAGTGAGATCAGATGTGTTAACAAGAAAATAAGTTAGATTGATTTACAGAATTTTGTTAACTTAAGAACGACAATTTATCTTCTGTTGAAATGACTAAACTAATTTGTTTCGCTTGACAAAGAACTCGGTCGAATTAACCATAATTCGATCAATTTCACCGAATCTCCGTTAAGTCAAGAACAACAGAACCGATTTGTTGGTTTTACTAGCACCATCTCTTTCAGTGTAGAAAAGAATGGAAGAATAACGCTAAAACATGCTTTGCATGCAAAACTCTTCGTTTTTCTGTGCGATTCCGATATTTACGAAATCTTATTTGCAAATACCGAGATTATGGGAGTAGCACTACGATTTATTTACTAGCGCCAAAGATGATCAATTCTTCGCTTCCCCCCAACAGTTTTTTTTTCCTACACAAAGGATACCCTCCCTTTAATTTGTTGCCACATTCCGGTTACGGTCGGAACACTTTCTGCATTGCAGTTTTTTATCCATTAAGATAGCATATCCGTTGGAAGGATTTGCTTCCACTACTTAAGTACCTCGAGTGCTCCAAAGCCCATCCATTTTTTTCGAAACCATCCAGCATTCCGAGGCCCACATCAGGACAATAAGGTGAAACCCTTAAGCGTCCTTTTCTCCTCGAGTGAAGACTTTACCTCTCAACTGCGAATTAAGTCCTAAACAGTAAAGAGTGCGTTGCGTATCCGTTTTGTTAATATGCTGCTTTTATTTTCGCTTTTACTGCTGATTTCCTAGTAGACGAATTCCTTCAGAGTTCTGATTTTATACTTGTCATCAGATAAATTGGTATAAAGATTTCTTATTCGTCAAAGTACTTTTCCTTGTTATTCTTCACCCAAATACAAATTTTCTTTGCCTTAATAGATCAGTTAGAGAATAAGTCGGAGAAGATAAAACTTACGCCCTTTTGATGATTTCAAAACATAGCAATTGCTTTCTAAAATAAGCAAAGACGGGATTGAAGCAAACTTGGCGTCTTCCTTTTCGCGGGTTTATGAGCTGGGGTCCTATTACATACATCCACAGTGATGTTGCATAATGAGTGAGAAATATACTTACACAGTTCGGTTACATAAATCTGTCGAAGATTGCTCTCTGTGAATTAGCTAATGTGGGAGCCGAGTAAAGTTGGAGAGAGGGTCTCATGAGCAGATTCTCCACGGAAACTTTTCATTGTGGCATGTTCGTATCTTAATTGCCAAAATTTCCATTTTTCAAGTCTTTATGTCGGAATTATATCTTTTTAGTTTCATATTTTTTGTTCGTGAGACAGCCAAAAAGCATGATGTATCTTTGTATGATGATACCTCGTACATATATTGCCATATGACTAGCGGAGAAGGCATAACGCTTTGGGAGATGTTACTTCGTGGAATCTGACTTTAACAACTGTAGGTTCAAATACAAAAAAGCTTGGAGTGTTCGAGACAAAAGTTCCCCGCAATATTTATGGTTCTGTAAGATGACTCTATCCAGATATGAAGATAGTCCAACTAGTAAAAGCCTAAGGGCTTCGCTGGCTTGGACATAATATGCGAATGGATGACACTACCCCAAAGAAATTATTTTTATCGACATCTGCTTTGGAAGTAGAGGTGTCCCCAAGGCCTTCAGGTATGTCCTTAGCGCTACAAACAACGACAACGACAACAACAACAGGTGCTCACCTTAGTGCTAGGTCGTCAAGCATGGTTTCGAAAACACTGCGGATTCAGGCAGTGAAAAAGCTTAGAATGTTTTCGAGGCAGGAGATGCGTAAGATGTGACAAAGTAAGTGGCTCTAACTGCAATCAGGCTTGAAAGATAAGATGCTAGTACAGCTTACACGATTAACATACGGCAAAGGACTGAATTCATATCCGTAGTACTCGGCTAATTTTCAGTGAGTATTGGTATTTGGTTGTAATATTAACAACAAATGGTGTGTTTTTTCTAGCTTATCATGAAAAGCATCTTTCCACATGTCGCCGACCTCATCTGTTGGCGCGGAGGCGTAGATGTATTTTAGATGAAGAATATAGCCATGGTGAACGGCAGTAGCTTGGCAATGAATTTATTTCTGTGAAATCAATCGTCCCACATTTCCTTCTTCCTGTAATCTGTGTTATTTGTGGAAAGTCTCGTTTTTCCTCTGCCATACCTCCTTCATAGCGCTTCTGTGCTTTTGTGAGGGCTCTGACACTCAAATATATGTCCTAATTATAGTCAAAGAAGGCCACTGCAGTTTTTGAGTAAACGATCTCAAGCCTAGCACGCTATTTGGTTATAGGATGAGGAAATTTATATGACAATCCATGTTGAGCAGATGCAGAAAACCCTCCTTCAGTCGCTATGGTTGTCTGTTTAAGAAAGCTGTTAAATAATGCCTTTAGCCGTTTCGTGCAAAACGTAACTGTATTCACTTGAGAAAATTCATTTAACCAATATATTTAAGGGATAATTCGAAATATAGCATGTCGCATGTCGTAATGACTCAGCCTCATATTACGAAATGTAATATTCTACTTTAAAAATTTTATTTTATTCTCATCTAATAACTTTATATGTGTTGAATTAAATGTTCACCAACACTGATTTAAAAGCAACAGGTGCAGCTCACAAGCCCTTCGGCAAATCTGACACAAAATCAGTGGTTTTTTTGCGAATATCATTGGTTTGATTTTCATTTATTCAATACCATTATTTTGTGTTTTTTTTACTTATCTGTTGTTTTATCATTAATAACATCAAGCGCAGAATAATAAGAAGACCTCAATCCTTTTCCAATTGTTTTCCAATATAAATCATTTTCTTAAGCACGCCTTATGTGTTTCATTTAAGCGTGTGTGAATTGAAACAAAACATTCTGAGTGACTCAAGTCGAAGTTGCAATACTCAAGAAAATTTGTGATATGCAGACATGATTGCTTATGGTATGGGGGAATCTTAAATGTAAGCGCTATGTTGTAATATGCAATCGGAAGCGTAAGTGTAATCTTTTTAAGTCGTATACAATATGGGTTTCGATATAGTGCATAGCAAGTCAATGAAGGCGTGGTGTGGAATATTGGTATATTGTACGGAGTGGGACTATAGAACATGGAAGCGTAGGGGTAGTGTGTAGTACTGGTATCCCGAATGGAGTATATATATGAGTAAGTGTTATTAGTACGCCGTAGCATAATGTGGAACAATATACGCGGTATGAGTAAATATGACCAAAATCAGACAGCAAATCAAAAAAAGGAATAGCAGTGAAAGGAAAATGGAAAGGAAAAAAATAGGAAAAATACGGAAAAAAGAGCGGGAAAAGAAAGGAAAGGTTTGTAACAGATGTTTTATCAACGTGGTATAGACGTGCCTGTGATCGATTTGTTATCGAAATGTTATGAATATGCTTCGATTACTAAGGCAACTAATGTGTTATAGATTTTTATCGACGGACTTAATCGTCCTTTATCGACCATAAAATGCCGATTTCTTTTTGAAAAGTTATCACGATTTCTTATCGAAACCGTCAATCTGTTATAGACAAGTTATCAGAAAAAACACTGCATGTTTATCGAAAATTTATCGATTTTCAATTTATTTTGGATATCGATTTGTCATCAACAAAATACCGACTTCTATCCAGAATTTATCGATTGTTATCGAAAACATGCGAATATGTATATCGAAAAAACACCGATGGTGTTATCGAAATGTTAGAAATATGGTTTCGATAACTAAGGTAACTAATAAGTTATATATTTTTATCGACGACTTATTCGTTTTTCTATCGAAAAAATTCCGATTTCTTTTTGAAAATTATCGATGGTTATCGAAACCCTGTAGTCTGTTATCGAAAAACACCAAAGTGTTATCGAAATTTTATCGATTTTTTTCGTCATTATAGATTTATTATAAAAATGTGTCGATAATTTCCAAGAAGTTATCGATTAGCTATCAAAAAATATCGTTATTAAAAATACCGAAATCTTATAGAAGATTCATCAATGGTATCGAAAAGCCTGTCAATTACTAAGGTTATAGGTTTGTATACGACGACTTATTCGGTGGTTATCGAAAAAATACCATCTAAAGTTATCGATTTTCTTATGAAAACCTGTCACATGTTATCGAAATGTTATCGATTTGTTATCGAAAAAACATCAATGTGTTATCGAAAATTTATCGATTTTTTATCCTTATCGATTTATTATTGAAATGTTTCGATATTTGTCGAGAAGTTATCGATTTGTACCCAGATGTTATCTTTATCAAAAAGACACCGACTTATCGAAAATTCATCCATTTGTTACGAAAACCTGTCAATCTGTTATCCAAAATATCGATGTTACACGAGAGAACACCAATATGGTATCGAAAATTAATCGATGTTATTATGGAAATGTATCTATAATTTATCGAAACGTTATCGATAACGTTATTAAAATTATCGATAGTTTATCAAAAAAATACCGATTTCTTATCGAAAATGTATCGATGTCATCGTAAACTACCCAATTTGTTCTAGAAAGGATCGACTTATTATCGAAAACAACGATAGTGTTATGAAAATGTTTCGATTTATTCGTAAATTGTATCATTTTATATGAAACGGTATCGAGAATTTATCGGAAAATTATCGATATATATACGATTTTTTATCGAAGGAACAACCGATAGTTGTCGACAATATCAACTTTTCAAAACAAAAATATATTGTATTTTCTATCGAAAATTATTGAAT